>JAODAG010336484.1:0-10418 GCA_027574785.1 Orphnurgus asper
AATATATATCCGCAGATACAAGTTGCAGATCGGCTTCGTCGCGCAAACGTGCAGGTACACTTAGATCTGTGGTATACGATACGGTAGCTGCTACTCTTCATTTTTTTGTCCAATAGAGCGACGCCACCAACTTCGGTTGGAATAATGAAGGTGCGCGAGTTGGTCGACAAAATTAAATAACCATGGATTTGTTCTTTTGAACCTATCGATTATGTTCCTACGAACGGAGTGTCAGTGAAGTTTGACAGCTGTTTTGTGCTGCCTCTTCGGTGTTGCCTCAGCTGCTTTGCTTTTTCAACGACAAAGAGAGTAATTATTTCGCGAACGGATTGAAATAAAATCAAACACGTGTCACTTGGAGCATGATTGGGAATATCGTCCGTACAAGTCTTGTCGACGAGCAGGTAGTGTTAAACGTGATTTGTATTTAATGGGTTACACTAGCTAGTAGCCTACATAACGTCGTCTTTGGAAAGTGATCTACGTTTCGATAGTGTCTGACGTTCTATTATATGTGCTGTGTTCTTTTTTATTAGTTTCTCCACTACGAAAGGTTATCATAACGTGGGTTTCAACAGGCCTTTCAACAGTCTGTGCTTCTACGGGTAGTTAATTTAGAATAATGGAAATGTTTCTCTGTGCGAGATGCATGACATATACGGTAGTTCTTATCAATCGCTATTTAACGAAATGGCATTGATAGACTTAATAATTATGCAACAAATTCATAAGAAAATTATCATGTAATGGAACATTGGGTGTGACTTTACTAGGAGGAATGAGAGTATTAATAGTTCAACTACATATTATCCCACTAATTATATGATAATCATAACGTTTAATCATTATTAATTTGCTAAATTGCTATGTGATGAGATGCCGTTGTGAATATGTGCCTTCGTGATTGCTTTTTAGTCTCTTGCTCTTTAAAGTTATAAATTAACAAAACACTGTCAATAAAAACCTGCAAATTGCTGTGTAGTAATTATCGTCTATTAATGTTATGTGAATTTAAATCAATGCTACATTAACTAAATAACTAACTAAAAGACATATAGGAATATATCCAGTTGATGACATAACGGAGACAGTTAATGACATGCTAATTAGTTGCAGCTCTTGGGGTAACTATGGTAGCACGGTGACGATAAACATCTTCCGACAAAATACAGCTCAGTTATACAAATAAATTATACAACAAAGGCAATTAAGAAACGGTGAAATCCATATGGAAGCCATAATGATAACTTTCTATGTCGAAAATCGTTGGAGTGGATACTTTGTTAGTTAGATTTAAACGATGATTCGTAACATCTACTAAAGATTACTTTTAGCAACGCCTCCTCGATCAAACCTGAAATGGGCCTCAACACCAAATGCAGCAGCTTCTTGAGATCCAAACATCCAAATATTCATTCATTGACCATCCCAAATAACGTTTACTAATAACTAACTTTAGTGGTGCAGATAGTTGGTCAAGTAGCCAATAACATTTAAATTAAGCTATTATGTTTCTGTGATTGCCGAAAATGGTTTATATATCATGAACCAAAGAATACGTTTTCGCTTAAAATACATTGCATTTAGACTTAATTAAACTATTAATATCTGTTGGGTTGATTAGCCAAAACGCTCTAGGGCCGTAAGGATTATTATGAATCAACGCTGTGTTATTCGAAGAATTGGAAACCACCACTCTTTCTCTCTCTCTCTCACGGCCCATTTGACGACCAGCCAGCCGCAAGATTGCTTAAACCTTTCGTGTCCGTGGTTAATTATGGAACTTCCGTAACTAGCCTCCGTAATTGCAAAGAAATAGTTGCCAATAGCTAATATTATTAAGCTACAAGGATGTATTAATTGAGTTTCAAGTAGATGGCTGTACGAGATTATTGCAATATTTTTTTAGAATTTAAGAAGTAGCTTGCATAAAATCTTAGGGAGATAAATTTTCGAGAAAGCCGTTTTGTTCACTAGGCAACTATGCTCATATGACGTTGATCATATTGATCATATTGGGTTGCTTTACCTAGAGGGGAAGAGATAATCAGCTTGTTGTTTCGTTAGAAAAAAAATAGCTGTTCAGGATGAGAGGAAATAAACATACCCCACGTACGAACGCTCCTTCTTACCTGACCCTGGCCTACCACACTACTAGTGGAACAATGTAATATAGACGAACATAATTATTTCGGCCACATTTATCATGAGGGGGATAACAATTCTTACAAACACACTTTCTTACTAAACATGTTAAACCTAGGGCTCGCGGAATTAGGCGAGGGGGATGAGCGGTACCAGCTCTAACCCCACTTTTGGGACTAACATTGAAAAAGTAAAAATGATATTAATATCACAAGTCTTCACGATCAGTATCAACTTCCGAATGTCGGAAGTGTGAGAAAATGTATTTAGTAGCCCGAATCTGTATGTACGCTCTGAACTGAAATGCACGGCAAGAACATTTTCCTACACCCATTTCTTAACGCTTTTTAATTTCGTAACAACTGATCAACAACTGCGCACATCGGTATATGATATAACTGATGCAGATCTTTTTGTCAACACAATGAGAAGTACTAATGCAGTGTAGATATAAAACAGGGCACATGGCGTCGCAGATGTTTAGTCAATAACAGGGAAATTGACCCTTTTAGAGAAGTTGGTCCATATTCTGTAATTGCTCTCATGGCGACAACAACCGATTAGGTCATATATGTTTGTTACTAATTTGATAGAAACTCTGTGGTTCATATCGTTTGGTTATTACAATACGTGTAAAACGAGTCCGCATCAGTTGGCTTCACGCCTAATTATAGTGGCCGCAGCTAGCAGTGCTTGAGTAATTACTATATCTTACTATCATTCAGTTGGGTCATTTCGACTCATTTATTAAGGTTTCCTCAGTGGTGGTTTCTTTCATATACTGTAGAACACAAGAACGTAGTCTTCAGAATGAAATTTTCGATACCCGCTCACCACAATTTGATGATTTAAGCGTAAAATACTGTCAGATTCTCCGGAAGTTATAGCACTCCTAAACATTAAAGTGAGGCTTGATGATGTCATTTATGTGTAAAGAATGTTGTTTTGCTCATTAAACGTCACCCAAGAAAGAACCTGGACACGCAAAATACACAATAACGTGAGATAATAGTAGCGATGTGCTATACCTGTGGGTCGATAAAACAAATTCCAACAACCGAACGATTCTTAAAAAAAGTACATTCGGAACGACGCACACTTTGTAAGTGAATCACATTATATTTGACGTCTTACTAACTTACCAGCCCAAATTAATGTTTTTTCTTTAAAATTGGACAGGAAAAGTGGACAGGTGAACGTACTAAAATGGACTACCAGTTGAAAAAATATTTTTTGTAACAGAAATATCTGTTTGAATTATTAAAGAAATCATTAACGTGAGCGACAATAGTTCGCGAAGTTAGTTGGAAAGTGCCTTTCTGATTGTGAAATAAATGAGGATATGGAACTTATAATATGGATTTTATAAGAGAATCGTATTGTTGAGCAAGTGTAAGAGCTTTGAAAATATGGTAACGTTATGGAGCGAACGCAAGATCATTGACTAGAGTCAGTCATTACCTCATAACAAGAGGTTGCCCCCTCAAAACAATATACATTCAGTGTGTTACTGGAACACAGTGTAAGATAATGTTTTGCACAACATGTAAATTTATGTTTTGATTCATATCCAATTCACTACGCTGCTTTGAAACTTTCCATAAAGACTCGTTGTCGATCTACCTCGAAAGAGGGTTGGTGTTAAGTTTAACCTTCTTCAAACTGACTTAGGATTGCTGGGATTGACTCTATTATTTCACGTCGTCACAGTCAGTAACAATATCAATGCATAGCCGCCATGCATCTATGTTTTCATTTCAATCATATCGTTGTTGTCATTGTCAGGTAGGCTATTGCTTTCGTTACTTTTTGCTTGACAAGAACTTCAGTTGAATATTACCTGTCACGTTGCATTAAGAAAGCATTTGTAAATCCTTTATGTCAAGCGTTGATTATCAGGATCCAACTATATGTGAAGTTCCATGTATTAATTTCTTGCTTTATTACAGAATACCAAACAACGACGAGCAGATCAGTGCAGTTCTACTGCATGTGCAGCCATCGTGACCAGCATATGGAAGATCAGCAATGAACGCCCGCGTTCAGTTTACATCGTCTACTTATGCTGCGTGTCACAAGCTAACATTTCTTCAATTATCTCTTTGATACAACATGGCGGATATGGATCGGTATTGGAGGAAAGGGGGTATATTATCGGTACTAATTGTCTTTATGTCTTTCCAAGACACTTTACAAGAATATGAATGTCCCGGTTATTGTCATTGTGCCAATGTGATGTTAACTACTAATTGTTCATTTATTAGTCTCGATTCAGCCGCTTTCATCAACGTTTCACGTTTATCAACGGTGTTGCTACTCGATGGAAATTCACTGAACGACACGACAAATCTTTTGCAATGGGAAAACCTCGTAGCACTCAGAATGATCTCCTTGGCGATGAATAATATCCAACTATTTGAAGAAGGAACGATTGGTGTCCTCAAAGAACTTTTATATCTTGATCTAAGTCAAAACAATTTAACCAAGATTCCTGACGAGATCAAGAAACTTGCACGACTCAGATACCTTGATTTAAGTGACAATGGCGTTGTGTACATCGAATCGAACGATTTTTACAACCTAGGAGAACTGGAAACCCTTAAATTGACAAACAGCTTGAATTACATCTCGTACGGAGCTTTTGGATTTTTGCCAAATTTGAATACATTGCATTTGTCTGGAAGTGATTTTTCAACAGAAAGATCGTGTGTCGACGTACGTTCCTGGTTTGGTTCCTCCAACAGAACATTTCCCTTGGTAGAGCTTGATATTGGCAACAGCAACATCGATTGTCTTACCGACGATACCTTCAGAGGCCTAAACTTTCTAGAACGCATAGACATCAGTGAAAATAACATTTCAGTTTTACCTCTTAATTTAATACAAGATAATACAGAGTTGAGTGAACTTAATCTCGGTAGCAATTTGCTTACAGACATACCCCGAGCTTTTTTCAGTTTTTCCAGTAATCTCAAAGTTCTCGATGTCAGTAGGAACAACCTTGCATCCTTACGTAACGTTATTTCAAGCAGTGTGAACAGGATTCAAGTTCTCAATATGGATGTAAATAATATATCGGAACCTTCGCCTTTAGATTTTACGATATTTAAGCAATTGGAAAAACTTCAGTTGAAGAGAAATCGGATCACAGAATTTCCAATTGTTGTAAATCTTAAACATTTGAAACTTTTGGATCTATCATACAATTTGATTAGTCAAATATCGCCGAATGCGCTGAGTAACTGTAAAAATTTAAGAAACGTCAATATTAACAATAACATCGTGAATTCATTTCAGCTGCACACAGGGAGCCTGCAGCACATCGACACATTTAGTATTACAAATAATAAAATCACTTGTGATTGCCATTTGCTCAAGTACTACCGAGAATTCGGCGCAGATCCATGGGTTAAAGAAATGTTCGGCAACGAGTATTGCCGACATCCTAAGCGTTTCGAATCAAATAGCTTGTTCCAAGCTGCCGAATATTATTACTTTGATATGGTCTGCTCTCACAAGACATCTCCAGGTGTGCTTAAAGTTCTGATCGGATCGTGGCTCACCTTGCTCTTGACTGCCGTTTGCTGTATATGGATAAAGACTCTGTGTGCGGCTAAGGGAAAGCGTAAGCATTGGACGTCAGCCGATTATAAAAGAAGAACTCGCATCAAGGGCACCAAGTTGAGAGATGTAGATATTATGGAGGATGGAGAGTCGTCCATTGTAGCGCCTGCTCCTATCTGGGAAAAGGAGAGATTGTTGAAAGGTCAGGAGGGTGACAAAAGTGAGGATATCGATGTGAAACTATTCGAGGCAAAATGGAAGTCGATGACAGAGACAGTAGTTTAATTTGATAGACATCGGTATTGTTTCAACGAATGTGTTA
Source organism: Orphnurgus asper (assembly GCA_027574785.1). NCBI lineage: Eukaryota > Metazoa > Echinodermata > Holothuroidea > Elasipodida > Deimatidae > Orphnurgus > Orphnurgus asper. The sequence goes on from JAODAG010336484.1 coordinate 6,032, forward strand.
TGTTTATTATTGAAACAACTAGTGTTTCTTGTTACTTATGCTTTTACACATACTTGTTATATATATATATATATAACACGTTTTCCTAAGTAGTTTCACCCTATGCACAACCATATATAGGCAATATTTAGCTGCTGAAGGGGAGAAACGTTAGAGCTACTTTTCGTCAATGCTACAGGTGAACATTATAAAGAAGAAACGTTACGTAATTTGGTAGGAATAGGTTACCTTTATTCAAATCTGCATGCTCTGTTTTCCTCTTTCGCTATAGACTATTCCTTTGTTTGGCAGCCTGTAACGACCATAATGAAGGGTGATCCATCATGCATTCTCTGTAACATTCCTTCATTTCTGGTTTCGTTATTATTGTTTGCGCGTTTGAAGAGTTGCATCATTGTCAGATGTGAGGACACCATCATTCGCCATTTGTACGAGTAGAAATTAAATTCCAAATTCGTCACTTTTATATGACGGTTTTCGCGAAAGTGAGAAGTAATTTTTGTTAACAAGCGCGCCAGCTTTAAATAATTTATGGGAGTGTCAAAGACCTCTAGATTAATAAGTCATCATTGGATAGTTGATAAATTTATTTTGTGTGCGTGAGAGATGGCGGGGTGTTTCCCACCATTCTACACCATATCGTCAATCAGAAAGCCAGAACAACATCATGTGCGTGTTCTTATATAACACTTATATTACACTGTAAATACCCGGGGATCATTTGGGTGAATGTAGGTAGTGCCACGTAATGTGTAGGTCATTTCTCTGTTGGAGGATAGCCCAACAGAGTGGCTGGCGACTGTAACCTTTCTCCTTGGCCTGTTTACGGTTTCACGCAAACAGCCTGCTAATTTAACCTACTACGTCATATAGGGAATCTTTGTGGTTTCTATATATAACAAACTAAACTCGATATGTCTTAACTAAAGTTTGTTAGACCTCAAATCGACAATTAAAAACACATTTCCAGCCTCTGCATGAAGACCACTTGGGCATAAGTATGCTACCGCTAGTCGTAAGTGCAAGGCCATTAAAAAAACGGTTATTTTTAGATATAAACTCTAGACTTATCAATTAAATTCAAGCTCTGCTCAAACTGCTCCTTAGAATTGACGAGGAATTGAACTCGGTGTCAATGTTTGCAAGTACTACAGACTCTTTTGTATGACGTTGTAAGTTGGAACCCCTTGCTAGGCTGTACTTGTAAAGAAATAACCTCATATCGTGTTTCTTCATCAGTAGAATGCACTAACAGAAAGTACTAATACTCATTATACAGTGCGAAACATTTCGTGATATATTAGTATTGAAATGAAGGAGAATAAGGCTAGTATCCATTCAAAGATTTGATTATAGCATGTTGAATTTTTCATAAAATTTACATAATAAACGTATTCTTAAGCAGTATATGCCACGATTGTAAATGGAGATATAACGTTATAAATATTGTAAACATTTTGATAATATACGTGTGTGCAAACTGCAGGGTCTTTATCATTTTAGCTTAAGTTTACTTCCGCCTTATAACATTCCATTCATTTTAAAGCATTTGATGCGGTGATTCGGTAATATTGACGTTGACCTGGTGTATTTGCTTGAAATTGTCCAAGAGTATTTAAAGATATGAAACATAAACCTATTTTCATGTTTTGCAAAAGTAAAGCAAAATAGTATGATGTAAGGTCTAAAACAGGGGTTCCCAACCTTTTTTCTACCGGGCGGTAACATTTAACATTTTCGTGGTTCCACCGAGTACCACTGTTCACTGTGTGGCGTGTATAGACAAAACGAACAATTGGAATTTATTGAATAAGTGCGCAATGGCTTATAACAAACAGCTGTCAGTGTACCGCAGCTTTCGATATAATTTACTGTGCAAACGCCGCATTGAGGGAGAAGTAAAATAAAAACTAAACACGAGGTGGTACCACAGAGAAAGTCAAAACGTACCACCCCGGTGGTACGCGTACGGCAGGTTGGGAAAGCCAGGTCTAAAAAAACAAACAAACCCGACGTCACACATGTATTGAGTATTGTGCCTATCATGACGCGTGCCTCTTTATTCCAAACTTTCGCAAGAGTTTTACAAGAAAGGAATTTGCCTACCAGAGATTACTTCAGCACAGGGTATTTTGGCATGTATATCCGAGAATTAGATTACTGCATTATCATGACTTAATTTTTAAGTATATAATACATATTGTCGCATCGCAGTTATTGTTCATCTTTCCTCGTTTCAAGTATGTATTATTCACTCATTTCTCTATCACGTATGTGGTTATTACAGTTTGGGGAGAAAAAAAAGTTCATTATGCTTGTTATTGCCTGACTCTTCGTAGTTTAGTTTTTGTCTATTTTCTATTTTAATTATTGTATCCCATGGTAAACGTTGACGACGAAGTATGATTAGTATAATTCCCACGAGCGATTATGCATTACTATTCGATTCTCTAAAGTCCTTAAAACAGTGGTATACAGGATGCCCGGAGCCACTAAACTGAAGAACCGCCCACGAGGCGAATCACGTGGGACAACCTTGCATGATTCCCATTTATCTATATATTATAACCTACATATCTGACAAATTTATTAAATTTGATTGACCTAATAATATGTCCGACAGTATAGATTTTCTCCCGTTATGGTCTAAGATATCATTGTTCGTCTTCGTATACAAGAAAAATCTATCTTGAATCAAACCAACATTTGCACCGAGTCTCACACCTGTTATCAAACGAAGATATCGGAAGGTTACGGTACATCCGAATGTTTTGAAGGAAGAGATGCGTATTATTCCACGAAAGGAGCACGGAAAAGCGCGACGATATCGAATTGTTCATAAGAGCACATGAAACGCAATAAAGCTGAATTAAACTAAAATTGTCTTAAATGACCTCACCCCCATTACCACGCAGCATGAAACATATAGACAAGCATAGGTTTGGTGCAGAATTATAATTCATAATAATTATTTGTCATGCATCATAACAACTGACAGGGATGTGTTGCATAATCACACACTTGTTGTATATACATAATGTTGATCCTCATAAACTGTATTGGCAATATTGAGTAGGCCTATTTTTAACGTGACAAAAGTAGCCTAGACTTACCACTGTTATTTCTTATCGTTTGTGCAACGTTCAAAGAATGAGTTGTCAACTCCACATGATTCAATTATTCATAGTTTACACACGTTCAGCAAAACGGTGAGGCAATCCTTGTAACCGGGTTAGATGAATTGTTTATTGTACATAGAAAAATGCTATACTATATAATTGCGTTTTAAGAAAATCGAGCCAAAAACACTACTACTGCTAAGACAAGAGATCATTTGAGTTAATTGCAGTGCCACCTTAATGTTCAGCTCGTGGCTTTGTTGGAGGATGGATGATAGTCTGGCTAATAACCAGTACGGGCTGTACTGTATTCTGAGTTCGGGGTTTGCCCCTGCAAATACAAGATATCCTGTATTCAACTTTGCGAGTTACAGTTCTCTTTCGAGGAAGATTTGAGTTGCACTTAACCTGCCTCAAATGTTGCTGTATTCAAAATTGTGTAGTAGTAAGTGAATCGGTGTTTTATTTTTTCCTATATATCTGTCCAATAAAATGCCACTTAGAAACCGCTTCTGCCCTCCTTATAGAGAGCAGGCGACTTTTTGGCGTCATTTTGCAACTACAGAAATTCCATTCTATCGAGGATAATCCAATAATACTTTATTTTCCAAGTATTTACTCGTTTTAGGTTAGAGATGTTATAAATATCCTAATTCTCTTTTTTCTAAGTGTTTTTCTAACCGGTTTTCCTTCGCAATAACAAACAGTCAAACGTGTTCACCACTTTCACACAAGCGCAGTTACAATTCACTAATCGGTTGTCACGATAGACTGAATTATAAACTGTATGTATTATTAACTAGAACCCGTCAGTCAGCATTTGACAACCTCTTAATCTTGTTAATAATGCAAGCTTGCTAGCTATGTCAGTTCAACGTTAGTGATGTTCATGTGAATGTCGAAGCATAGTATTATTTTGACGTGCTGAATGTTACAATGCGATTCAATGGATCATTGGTGTGTATAACTACATGTTGATGAGGAAGCCATTACTATTGAAATTATTCAAATAATAACTGGCAGCAGAAACAAAAAGTGAAGAAAAAAATAAAATTCTCCGAGATTGCATTTGCTTTCGAAGTTACATCCTCAGTTTCATGTTAATTAGCTTGATTGCAGGATAATGAATATATAATAAAACCTTTTCCTCCACGCTGTTGTTAACTTGAAATGTATGAAAAACAGCAACAGTTTTTGTTTTGCTAATAATATCAACGCAATATTATCATTGGATGTTCATTTGTGAAGGTATGATGTATTGTGTCAGA
>JAODAG010336506.1:0-10416 GCA_027574785.1 Orphnurgus asper
CTGAATGCAAATGCTGAATGCAAATGCTGAATGCAAATGCTGAATGCAAATGCTGAATGCAAATGCTGAATGCAAATACTAAATGCAAATACTAAATGCAAATGCTGAATGCAAATGCTGAATGCAAATACTAAATGCAAATACTAAATGCAAATGCTGAATGCATACCACTAGTTCAGGAATTTACATGTACGGTACCAACGGAGCTGTTAGACCGTTCCATGGTCTCCATAGCGGTGGCATGATTGTGTTTTAATGGGAGGGGGTTGAGGGTTGAAGAGTAAATTTGTGGACTTCATCCTAGCCTAGTGAAAGTTAAATGACACCAAGGAAAGCGGAAGTATATCCAAATTATTATTTAAGGACACAGTGGGAGGGAGCTGAAGAAAAGTGGTTCCTTTGTAAACAGAAATAATTTTGAGTTTCACCTACGGCAAAATGGTGCCATATAGTTTTGAATGGGTTGTATGGTCATCTGGCTAAGCCCATCGCCTTGCAGGCGCTCGAGAATTTGTTACAATTAACTTTGTTAGGTTGCAGAGAGCCACCGATATTGAGAATCGTAATCCTTGCTATATTAAAAAACAAAACGAACATTGTCTTAGCATTACGGTTAGCCAACTACAGAATGATCGTAAAATTTAAAACTACACTAAACTAAAGTAACGTTTTCTTAGCATATTGTTAACTAATTGCATATTTATCGTAATCCTTACTATAATACTAAACTACACTAACGTTGCCTTAACATGTGGTATGCTTATTACTAACTACAGAGTTATCGTTACTATATTAAACTAAGTTTGTCTTAGGTTAACTGTACAGTAGACCTAACAGTTATCGTGAGGCAGTCTACTAACGTGGTTTTGAAATGATGTATTGTCGTATTGCCAAATGCCGTCAGTAACATACGTGCATTATCATTGTTTATATATATAAATATGTTTTGTTTTTTAATTCAAGGCCGTTATTGCTCACAGGGCGGATGACTATGCTGTTTCATAATTCATTGATTACTACCGTACGCTTAGCCTTGGCCCATATAAGCATCATCAACAGGGTTAGGTTTATAGTAACCACTATCAGCATGCGTACATTTACGCTTCAAAGAGATCAATATGCAGTGCGAGTGCGTCCTCAAAGAGGGAAATTTTCTCTCTCTCTCCACCTCCACCCCTCTCTCTCTCTCTCCAAATTTCGTCAGAACAAATACGCCGCCACAAAGCGTTCTTCTGTCTTGTCAAAATGAGTACGTCGTCAGAAAGGGTTCATATTTGGAGTAATTGCACCACTGAGGGTTATATAGTATTATTGACACTGACTTCCCGGATAGCCTGGATCCAGTCTGAATCCGATTGTTTCTTTCTTTCTATTTGTATTTCATTGTATTTTTATTTTCAGTTTATACTATAATTACAAGCAACACTTTTAATGCTCTCATTTTGTCAGTCTAGTTATCGCTGCGGACACACCCAGGTTGAGGTATGTGCGGGAACCTCCGATGGCGAGCGTGTGCGTGCGCAACCTATGAACTGCGTGCGGACGCACTGGATGAGGTACGTGCAGGTACCTCTGATGAGGTGTGCGCGAGCACAACATATGAAGTGTGTGCTCACACACCAGATGAGGCGCGTACGGACACGCGGTGCGAGGGGTGCGCTGACACATGACCAGATGATGATGATGAGGTGCGCGCGGACACGACGTATGGGGTGTTTGTTGACCTGTCGTATGCGGTCACGGTGTTCTAGCAGCATGTGCGTCTATGTCGATTCATGATTCATGTTATCGATCAATGTCTAATGACACATTGCTAATGCATAACATGTTTTAGTCATAACCAAAACCGTTTTCCATGTGAATCCTTGAAATGAACTAACACTCCCGGTTATTATTATCGATCGACCCACACGATCTTCGTAAACGTACGATATGAATGTTTCGATTAGCCTGGCGGTGACTAAACCTAAAAGGAAATTTTGGTTTAGAAACCTACTAAACCTTGCTCAATCTCGGATCAGTAGGAGACGGAAACGGTTGCAGGATTAAGGGAATGCTCGGTAATGTTTCGTTCGCATCCTTCGAAAATAATGCAACGCAGATCTTCGCGTCGTATCATATCATATCATTATGTACGCTAAACTGACGACCTGGGGAGGAAATGATGCAGAGTGCCGGCCGGATTTAGACACGGTGAGACCATGAGCTGCTGCTGTAGATGCTGACAAATCATAAAATAAATGTTAGCAGAGAATAAGGCTGGGAACAACATGATGGAACAACAGAACATGACAAGAATTCCGCCAGGCTACATGTGAGGCCCCTAATCCGTAATCGGATGTTTAGCTCCTGCCTAACTTCCGGCCCGTTACCCCCGATATATATCCATCTATATATCAGACCTTACCCCGTGCCAGTGTTTCGTGTGTATAGTGACGTACATCCAGCCCACTCGGGATACGGATGACTGGACGAATGGCTTTGCATATTAGGTTTTGTAAATATATATATATATAATGTAATTCATATTATAACGAGTAATTGATTGTATGAACGATACATATTTATCAATAGTCATCATTTATCTTCACATCCATCGCTCAGTCCATGACTGAGTTCTACGCTAGGCTCTGATCTTTTGGGGGAATTCAGAAATTCTGAAATGCCCGTGGGAAAGGTATAAAAGGAGGGGGTATATAGGGAGGATAAATTAATGTATAATTAAAAGGTGTTTTTGAAGTGGATTTATGTTCCAGAATTTTCCATGTGTTAGTATAGTCTTCCCCAATGTTTTTGTTGCTTGGGAGGGGAATGACCTCTGTTTCCCCCCCTCTGGATCCACTGGCAGTGCAGGATCTAATGATATGGAACGATGTCTTCAAATAGACGAATAATTTGCTTAGGATGAAATAATTCATGACAAGTTAGCCCCGGTACCTCTAGCGTCCATGGAGAAAGTGCTCCTTATCCTCCAGTCTGTAGGTTTTAACGTTTGACATAACTTTTTGTTATTTTGCTGTCTTACATATATACATCTCAATATTGCATGTTTTCTCTGGATATTATATTTAGTAAAATGCGATTCTGCTGAGGAGACATTGAAAGTGGAAAAATGATGTCATTAGCCTTAATTAGAACAGGAAGATCCATTTGAAGACGCTTCGGTTCACATTGTGTAGAGTGTAGAGACATATTGACTTACTGTGACTGCCTTAAAATCGCCGCCGTACAATAAACAATAAGCGTGCGTGCATATACTGGTGCACAGTACTGCTTCGATTTTAATTTTTTTTCTATCTGGTATGTTGCCTAATTGCAATCATATATAGGCCTGTCATTTATCTCTCTTCTACACCTCTCTTTCCTGCATGTGTCGAGTAAGTATATGTATATATATATATATATATATATAGATATAAATAGATGCCACCCAATGGTACAATTAATCCACTTACAGTGTTGAAATTGCTCCATGCAGCCTGCATGCTATACATGAATCGATCTACATGCAAATGTTCCAGAATCCATCTGCATGATCATTTTCCATGCATTATAACTGCAGATATATAAAATGATTTTATTTTCATGCAATTACCATTTCCCTTAAGTTATTTCTGGTCATATGTCATATGTCAATATAAAAACAAATCAGTTTTAACTCTGATCATTTTTTACACAGTTTGCATGTACGTTCCAGGATTTTATACCGTCAGAACTGCGTCTGGTGGTCGGTGTAATTTTGCTGTATGGTGGTAACTTATTTGTTCGTTCAATTAAACGTATCCCCCTCGGTTATTCCTGGCCGGGCAGATGTCGATACGTCAAAGTCGGTTTAACTCGCCACGATCGAGTATAGCTACGTAACGCCTGTGTTGTGGTAGTGATCGTTCTGACGTATCGATTGCGGTAGGCTCGATTCTTGCGAGACTATATATAGTTTCGGGTTTTTCATTAAAAGGAAAATAAACACAGAAAACTTTAATCAAACTCCCCCCCTGGATATTTTAGCAAATTAGACATTTTGTAGCAGATCGATATTACGAGAGTTCCTTCGATATGTGGTAGAGCTGATCGGATTCCGTCTTATAGAGCGAACAAATAGATCCACGGACACAAAGACCTAAATGACAGCTTTGTATTTATGATCCTTATCGCCATGAAAAGTAGCACAATATTGTCAAAAGATGTAAAAGTAAAGTTTCAGCCAACGAAGCCTTCTCAATTTAATGTTCACCCAAACTGTGAGCCTCCCAGCAGCCTGCCAATCAAACTGCTATTTAGAAAAATTTTACACTGTAAGATTCTATAGGCCTAAGCTATGCTGAAACTGCACTGAAACTATGCTGAAACTGCACTAGTGCTGTAATTAAGTTACCTGCTACGTGTCATCATGCGACGACAACATGATAGCTGCATTCTGATTGGCCGCTTTCAAAACGCTCATGAAATAACACGGTAGATGTCTGCTGGTAAAACATTAGGTAACATGAAATATATTAACTGTTTTTGGCAGGCCCATGATCCGAGGGGCCATGAAGTTTCTCATTAATTACACGGGGTCGTTGCTTGCGTGCAGAGAGGGCGTGTTATTTCTTGGGAGCACTGCGGGGAGAAAATCTCTCGTACAAGAAACGGTACCTATACTATGGAATGACTCGCTTCTCTGCAGTCTTGATCGTTTCAGTATGATGCTAACATATTATAGCGTATACCTTGGTCGATTTTGCACAATTCATGTTTGATGAGTTTTAATACTTTATGACTATAATTAATAAACTATATCCATAGCCTAACGTTTACTGTACAGTCATAAAAATACAACAACATATGCCAATACCCTTTGTATCAATATAGCCCAGGCTACTCAAAACGAATCTCATTGAGAGAAGAATGTTTTTTTTTATTCATATATGACAAATATTATAATTTGCAAATTTCCCTATTTAATTCTCGATCAGAGGAAACGGGTCTACTTTACATGATTTTGTTTGTTTTGTTGGGTATACCTGCAATTTGCTGAATGTACAGGGCTTGTTTCCCCTTTAAACCAGACTGTATACTCTCACCTATAGGAACACACATGAACACACACGCAGGCAATAATTAACACACATACAGACAATAATGAACATACATACAGACAGTAATGAATACACTTTCAGAAAATAATGAACACACTTACATACAATGTACAGACAATAATGAACACACTTACAGACATTAATGAACACACGTAAAGACAATAATGAACACACAATACAGACAATAATGAACAAATGTATAGACAATCATGAACACACTTACAGACATTATTGAACACACATAAGACAATAATGAACCCATGTACAGACAATAACGAATATACGTACAGACGATAATGAACACACTTACAGACAGTACTAAACACACAAGTACTGAACACACGCACAGACAATAATGAATGCATGTACATGTATACAAAAATGAACACAAGAACCCCCTTCCGACCAAGGTTAAATAATATTTACATGTTAAGTGGACCATCCAAAAGGATTGGGCTTCTGTTTACCAAACTAATCAGCGAAACGTGAATTACATTTCTTCCGAGGAGGACAGCTCTGGAGTGGTTGCTAGGAGATTAATGATGTACCCAAGCATTGTCTCACTGTCTATACCCATCCATCTAAACTGATAAAAAGGTTGCAATGCGACAGTCAAAGAGAGGCCTTTCAACTGGAATGCTCATCCCCTTGAATTCACCTCAGCGAACCCCCCCCCCGCCCCCTTAGTGACGTACGACTCCCCGTACCGGTGCGTAATTTATAACCGACTCGGTCTCCGACCATGATTGGATATCGCCGATATGTTTGGCCCTATACAAAATTGATTGATTGGACGACGACGATTTGAAGTGCATGCCAAAAAAACGAAACAAAACAAAAAGTATATCCAAAAGGAATTGGAAATCGTCACGCGTGAAGCAATCGTACGCCCGGTCAGTCCAACGTAGACGGACACCGGGCAAGAGTCAAAATTCACTCAATATTCGTTGCCGAGAAAGTATCTTGACACTCGAGGTTTGACCCATCAATTCTAGCATAAAATTGTTAAACTTTTATGATTGCATGCATGTAATTTTGCATGGCTTGCTATTCGGCTACAAAACAGTCCCGTCCGTAGTTCTCAAAAATGTTCAAATGAACAACTATATACTGCAGACACCATCACTCTTCGTGAACTATATATATACACTGGGGGTTTGAATGTGATAATTTTTGGGGAAAAAATAATGGTTTAATAAGTTTATAAGCAGGCATGATGCTAACTGCTGCATCTTCACTCGCAAATAATAGCAACGTTATAGACGGCACCCACAATTTTTTGTCATTCCATCTGTCATTGTCGCGAATGCCTTTCGCACCGATGACCTTTTAATTAACAAACTCGGTGGAGGAATGGTCGCAACTTTTAAGACCAATTTAACACTTCCATGTCTATCTCTTGGAAGCACGCGGAGTAAAATTTAACTCGAGCAATTGACCTAAATTAGCGTATTCCCCGCTAAAAAAAATTCGCGTCGACAAGCGAACACGATCAAATAATTATAGCGAAGAACCTTCCACTGACAGTTCCCCCCCCTCCCCGACAGCGTAATTTGACCCACAATGTTTAATTACCTTTGTCATCAATACTATCCACACCATTTCAAGGTTTCTACTGAATGCTATTTCATTGGTATATATAAGGATAGGAGGAATGCAGAGTTGTAACAGCTAACCCAGATTAAAGACAGATGTAAAAATCTGCCATAAAGGGATTAATTTCAGGGGCCAGACTAGGATGGAATTCGTATGGATAATCGTGGGTGCTTTCGTGATAATGCCTTAATATCCCTCAATTTAGTAATCCTATCCAACAACTTGCAATATCAAGAGGGTATACAACAAAGAGGGACAAACCAACTGCTATCGTTTCACAAACTAACATCTCGCAAAATATCAGCGAATAAAAGAACTGTAAGAAACGAAAGAGAGTTAGACCTACAATTAATGCTAAATTAATTCATCCACGTTAGATGAGTTTTCTTCTCTTTAATCTGAAATGGCGTCGCCGAATTCATCTGGAGCCGTTAGAAAGCTCACTGTTTTTAACAAAACTCGGATGATTGGCAGCCAATGCCTTCTTACCAATTACCGATCTCAATTCACCCGACGCGAAGGTCACGGTTGCTGCATGCACGCTCTCGCTCTCCAAAGAAAGTTCCTGCGAGTCCATAAGCGAGGGGGACGTTCCAATATTGTTAGCATCATGAATCCTTGCACATCGGGGGGGGGAATTTCCATGGAGGGAATCGTACGTCAGCCTATATCTCCGTGTATACAGATGATGAGCGACCTCTTCATCTGACCATTTGAAAAAGCTACGATGCGACCGAGAGGAAATCTGGGGTTTTTCGAAGGCCTAGTTTTCGCGGTGATTATATGGTTACACTCGACTGATAAATTACGCAAAAGGGGACCAAAACTACGGGCAATTTATAAGGAATCGATGTACAAAAAGAGCCGTTTGTATATATATGCGTACACGAACGGTACGGCTTGCCGCAGTAAACGATCGGCTAACACGTGGGAGCACGTGGGAGCAACAAAAAAAAACCAATTGGCCAAATCGTAGTCTCTTAGGAAAATTTTGTATCAAATGTCAATTACGCTAAACGCTTCATTAACCCTGGCTGGCTAAGAGGGAAAAAAGGCCGGTTACAGCTGAGATATAAACTGTTTAATATTTTAAGATAATATTTTAAGACGTGGATATGTGCGATGATGTGCGATGTGATGGATGGACCATGCAATTAGACCCAGTTTTAATTATTCTAAAATTGTGGGTTTTTATTTACCCCGGCCCACCGGTGCCCATATCTAGCCTTGATTGATGGACGGACAGTGCTATATATACACACGGACATCCGTTTTGTAATAATTAGGATAGGATCGACTAACTAACCCTGCTCTTCAGAAGTGGCTGGATCCGGCCGGGATCGTCCTGCCCGTCGTCGCTGTCGGTGAGGTCGATCTCTTCGTAGCTGTCGTACTGGGAAAAGGGAACAAAAAAAGCAGGCCACAGGGTTAAGAGGTTCAAAGTTCCAAAGGTCAATTCAAGCCAAGAAGAGAAATTTACACCAAAGTCCTCGTTAAATTATATCTCAGTCTGCGCGAACCCACCCAACGAACACGGTAGGCGGACCAGTGCAGGAACATGCACGAAGCCAAGATTTTGCACGGAATAAATATTAGCTTGTAGACTTGATAACCATCGCAATAGTTGGTGGCAGCAGCTATTAATACACTCTTAGGGTTTGTGTTTAGGAAATGTCTTAAACGAGGGTGTAAAAAGTAAATATGCTACCCACCCCCATGCATGAAGGGACATTTTTTGGGGGGAGGGAGGCCAGGTGTGTGACCACCAGGCAAGCCTCTTGTCTTCTATATATATGTTTTACAGTATTAGTTTACTCGGCAATGTTAACCTTTTACAAATCCGAAATTAACAAACAGGTTGGGCAAGATATTTTCAGTTGCAGATATGTTAGCAATGTGAGGAGAGAAAAATGAGAGGGGGAAGTATTATCAAAAATAGTCAATACTCAATACAATACAAAAGTTGAAAGGGGGCAGGGCGGGGGAAAAAAAACAACTGTCGTAGCGGCCACAGTTGTCATAGATCTATGGTATAATGAATGGCCTTGGTTCCCTACGAAAACACACTGTCCACGGCCACAATAGCCCACCAAGTCCTTGTAGCCTAAAAGTAAACATACTTTGGTATACTTTATTATTAGCTTTACTGTCGAGTATACAGTAGTGTAATAACTTATAACATTAGGCAGCTGTATATTTTTGTAATGCATGCAGTACGGTACATGGAACAGACTACAACAGTTTGTTTATCTATGTAGCCCATAGTCTATAGCCTACAGTCAATAACTGGCTGTCTCGATGTATATCCGCTTATGTCACAAACGAAGAACAATCTGGGCCGATACAGTGTATTTGATTTATGTCCAAAAATATCCTTTGCCCGGGTCAACAATGGCTGTATAGTAGCTCAGTTCGGGCAAGTAGGTTTATAAAGCCAGTCTGCTGATTGGGCAATTAACTACAGTATAGCCTCCATTACTATATTATATACACACAAATCAATTGGTGGAGTTCTTAGGCAGATATATCGAACAATCTAATATCTGTAGCAGTAACACATCGGTATGATGTCTCTGAAGCACGTAAAGAGAGCGAAAATAATTTGTGGTCAGCATGCATGGCCACAAAGTTTCGCGACAGTATCGAGCCTAAGCTCAGATATATTCTGCATTTAATTACTTATCCAATACACTAATGTATATATATCCCAGCCTATCCACATGCACATATCCCTCTACAGACTTCTCAGGCAATTATTTCGGCAGTGAACCATACGGCCTGGGGAGAGCATGCATGCAGTAACAAACAACGCATCTTGACTGGTTAGCGTGGAGCTCGACACTGCACCGCTAACCTGGATGTTTTATCGACAAACTACTTTAAACTACTTATTAAAGTCTAAATACTGTAGTAAGATTTGGATGAAAAAGAAACTGCAAATTATACATAGCCAAGTAGGGAGCTGCATATATAGTCTAATTGTGAAAAACAAAATTGCAACAACTTATAAGGCCGGGCAAAGGAATCTAACTGTATTGAAGGTAACTGTAGCTTAAAGAGCACCGGATATATAGTGACAATGAATTAATACAACCTTTTTGTGCAAACTGTATAGAATCAGGTTGATATCACGATTGATGTGTTGGCAATGTCAAGCAAGGTACATTATCAGCTATATTATAGCTTACAATAGCTATATATATTATTGTATACTTTTCATGTTTGGTTTAGCATGGCTTGGCAGTTGGCCTATAGCTAGCTGTGAGGGAAACAGTTTGGGTCTTGCATGGTGTGCCTATGTATATATATATACACTGGACGGCATTGCATGGTGTCCTCCAATAATAAGAAGCCACCATGGCCATGCAGTGAGGGCCCAGTAATAAATGAACTCTGAACTGATCGAGGCTGTGAAATTAATTCTTGTGACTACAATGCTGCGTTCGATCCTATTGCGTGGGAGATCCACGGTCCAACAATTTCGTAGAGCGTATATACTACGAATCCGACCCTGTATACATATATATCCCAAAGCTGCAATGCAGCCATTAATTGGCGATATAATTGGCAACATATCACGACATATGTCTACAGTAGATAGGGATTGTTTTAAGCGAGGGAACAGAGGGTGTTTAATTGCAACATGTTGTCGGAAAAAGGTGTTGGCAGAGAAATGTTTATGTATATATATATGTTTATATTTATATATGTTTATATATATATATGTTTATATATATAT
>JAODAG010336528.1:0-10414 GCA_027574785.1 Orphnurgus asper
TATATATATATATATATATATACAGGCCTATGCAATATTACACAGTATTACAGTGCTTTCATATGCAGTGAACCTTTTCTGCAAATAGATTATGGCGCAAAAAGAAGAATTACAATTAAAGGAGACACATGTGTATCGTTTTACACATAGGGCAACACGCATTTCGAGCCGCACTCCCACTTTACCTCAGAACTCGTGTGATCGACTCGACAAATCCGAAGTGGAAATTTTTAAAACTATATCGAAAACTGTCGATGGAAAGCCACGTGAATTTAAACTCGCTTGTGAATTATAGTGTGTAATAAAAAATATGCTGTGCAACGCCAACTTGGAGCAAATGCCATAACTTTTGTACAGCAACTACCGGCACTGATGTGTTGCCAGGAGCAAGCCAAACAGCCAAGAACAGACACGTACCAAATTCAGAGCAGTCTGTCGACTGAACGTCGTGCGTATAGTACTGTTACGCTTCTTCCAAGAATGTAGGTCGACTGCATATATTTAGTACCTAGCAGCTAATATGTAGTCGCGCATGATTTGCTATACGGAATTGCGATTTATATACAGCAGCAGCATATAAACTCCCACACTGTTTACAGCATACACGACTCATAGTGCTATAGCATAGTAACTAAATGTCGCACAAGTTTCACAGTAATTATTATACCATCTGCATGTGCGGCGTATTTACTATTCAGAGCTTGTGTTTATCTACGCTAGACAAAACAGAAATGTCGATATTGTGACTTTGGTACGCTAAATAATACAGTAGTTATCGTGTTAAGAAAGCGTACTTGTAAACAGAAACGTCAGGCTGAAATGTCAGAATTCCCATGAACGCATCACAATACGCATCACATTGCACGTGCCAGAATTAAAGAGCATTTGCCAATCAGCCGACCATTACTATCAAAATCACCTTGGACACTCTTGGCATCTTCCTTTTAGGAAACTTTACAATACGACGTTGTACTATCAGCGAATGTCTTGATAGAGACATCAACACAAGGAGAAGTTACAACAATAACTACTCTCAGCTTACTGAACCCAGCCCAGAAGCTAACCATCAGTAGCAACTAGCAAGAAGTACCTCACTATCCAAGATGGCATCGTGTCATTGATCTTAACAGCAAGAAGTACCGTACCTCGCTGTCCAAGATGCCATCTTGTCATTGATCCAACGCTTCCTCCAAGGAACAAACGACTTCACAACAAAATTAAAACTTAACAAGCAACCCCATGAAGCCATAGCACTTTGACCATGAAACACATGGATATCAATGAGAAAGCTATCATACCCCCCAGATCAGTAGGAGAGATATTTGGAAGATCGTTGCTCTTTGGAACAGGGACACTACATAGAACACTGAAACCCAATGTTATTATGATCGCTAGAACCAATTCGCTAGAACGTTAGTACCAAAGAATATGGTTTCCTCGGAGAAGAAGCTTGATGGTGTGTACAAGAAGCTATGCTGTCGAAGAACTCCAATATTGACATACAACTAAACCAACATATAACGACATTTCTACTTGACACTTCAAAATCAAAATCATGGTCCGAAGGACTTTTGGGTCATCTATAGATAACACAAACAATTAAGCCAGAAATACTGGAAATTTGTTGAGTATCTCACACCAAACACCATTTGTGCATTTCTTTACAAATCAGACTTTACAACGCTATTGTAAATTGAATTCACCAACAACAATACTCATTACAAGAACAAGCGTCTAGCCCAGTCATGCCTACAGACCACATAACCAGGAATATAAAAATTAGCTAAATTTATATTCTACTCTTTAACCATGGCTGCTGTTTTTCCAGTTTAACCATCTTCCACAAACATAAACAATACAACTTCAGCTTTCTTTTCCTAGAACTCATGGACGACCTAATACTTGAAAAAGAATCCTCCGATTTCTTTAACACATTGCCATCACCGCTGGATTCAGTTTCACAACGTCGTAACAAACCGCATAATACCAATACTACCATATTCATTAGACTCAGGTCCTAACAAGGCTAAACGAGGCTAAAGCATTCCAAGCATAGGCCTACAAACAAACCTGAATTTGAAACCCAATCTTCCTAAGTGAAACACGTGTCAACTAACGACTTTTACCAAGGTTGCAATTCAATCTACACATCAACTCTCTAGACATCAACAGTTTGTTGGACTCTCATCGCATACTATGTGTACCTATCTGTACACAAATTCAATACCACTTACTCGTACGCTCTAACCACCTTGTTTACTAACCCACTGACATCCTAAATCCTTGAAATTTCTAGCTCCTGGCTCTTTAAATGTAGAGCATCAAACGTATTTCCTGAATGTCGCACAGTTACAGACTCACAACAGTAACATTGACGTTTCACTAACTTTCAATTCCTCACCGTCGTCCAGTCACTCCTCTTACAACTACAAACATTTCGCATAAATTCCATTATGTAACACTGTGTACAAAATACAAAATACAATACTCATCGGTAGCACAGCTTAGGCTATCGAGTACACATATTATTACACACACTTTTAGGAAAACCAACACCACGCAAACTATTACAGAAAGTAACGGACAAACACCGCACCTCAAACTAAAATAAAAGTTTGGAACGAAATCGAAACCCGTCCAAATGGCTGAAAAATGTAAACACCGTAATCCGTCCACCCACCAGTTCACCGTTCGACAACAATCCACTTTCCACTTCCAAACATGTAACATCATAGATATGCATGATATACATAGAGTGTAATTAGAATATGTTACAAATCGAATTAAATTAAGATAATTAATCGTTTCTTACCTGAAGAAAGTTTCAATTACATAAGCGGCAGCATCCGAAATCGTCCATTCGTACAAGTGGTCGGCCAATCCTCTTATTATGACAACGCAGTTTAAGACCACGCACATCGTGCTCAGAACCGCGGTTATCGTTGCGATCCTCATGACTTTCCTTGTTAATTTGACTCTGGGAGCTGAGCGGGAGTTGCTAGTTGGACATAACCGATTACGCGATCGAAACCGGGATCGGAACAGCCTTCTGTTAGTACTTGGAGCAAACCTTGGAGAGGCAAGTACTCCGTTCGTACGTATTACGTTTGTGTCTTTACTCTGCCCGCTCTGAGACGTTTTTAAGAAACCGTGAAATCGTCCTACAACGACATCCTTTGTATGGTTATCAAGAGGTTGATCACTTCCCTTTGTGCCTCTTCCAACATTTTCAATATTATCCGATTTAATTCCTAAAGAGTCCTCTGTTCTGCGTTTTCGTGCGGTTTCTTCATCACTTTGAAATGAAATATTATCGACGTTACTCAACAACGATCCATCGACAACATTGAGGAGTACTGGAGAAGCAAAATGTGTATTTCCAATTTGTTGAGGAGCAGATTGGTCATTGAAATTCAGACAGCATGGCGGCGGCACGATGGTCGACTTCCCGTACCTAGCACTTTCCCTTTCCTTTATTTCGGCCAGCACACCGGAAGATTTGTTTTCCGCGCTCGACAATTTCCCTGCAAAAACGACGAAGGTCACGCTCAGAAATATCCCCCAAGCTATGAAAGTTCCGTGACAGATGAGAAGCAGCAACACGAAGTTATCGACCAGCTCAATCAGGACAACGGCGACTATTACCGCGACAAAATGACAGACGATGATGACCGACAAAATTAGTTTATTTTTCAACAGTTTTGAAGATGACCGAGCGTTAAGTCGGCTGGCTTCGTATAAGATTTGACACATCAGTCCGAATCCGCCCGTAAGACATGGGTAGGCTATATTGAGCGATACGTTTTCGACAATCTTCCACGGTACACCAGTATCGTAACAGAATTTGAGATATAGGTACATATACAGCGTTCTTGTTATCCCGAGTACTACGAGGAGTATCTTGATCGCGAGGATGCAGGATTGTATGCTGGAGGCCTTCACGGCAGCTGAAGACTGCCGGCAATATTGAGTGGCGGAAAAGAGGGCATTACAGGCCAGACCGAAGAAGAGAGTCCCCAAAATGTAAGAATGGAGTCTCCATAAGAGGATCCAGGGCCATGGTGGTACCTCATTTTGAGGTGTTGTCATGTCTATCATATCGTCAACGATTTCTTCACTATCCTTGTAGAAATTACTGTAAACTCTAGAATCCAGAGTTGGGACCGTAGACTCGGGGTCCGTTCTGGGAGAGAGAGAGAGAGAGAGGTGGAGAGAGAGGTGGAGAGAGAAAGAGTAAACACCATCATCCGTCGATAATGTATCAATTTGAAACAAAGTACTTGGACAGGTTACCTACGATGGACGTTCCCGTATGTAAATGTAGTCGTCGGCCTTGACAATGAACACAGGGATTTCCTCGAGGAGAATTAATTCAAGAGAAAGGGATATATTTCTATTTCAGAGAACCAGCATGTGTAAAATACCTTCCAGGTGAGATCCGTTTTAAACTGTTGATATGGTTCCATCTTTCGTAGCAGAACCGTTCAACTGCGATGGTACTGATCTACGGTGAATTTAACTGAGATCTCAAAATTAATAAAAAGGACAAGAGCTACCGTACCCCTCAGAAACCATACCGTACTTCCGACTACGCTACACTGCATCATGCACTGTCTAGTCGTTGCGCATGACTAACTATAACGATACATCTCTGGCAGCGCACACAGATATGTGATAGTCTTACAGCTGCGGCATACTCATTGACTAACACTGTACTAGGGATATGCCTAGCTTAAGGGTGTTTGTTACTTTATTTACGCATTAATTAACAATTTGACTGTAGTAGCTGTAAATTAAGCGAAACATTGTTGGGTAACAGCTTAAGCGGGAAATATGTTCCATTAATTTTAATATTTGGAGCTGGCAAATTTGAGGTGTAATAATCGTTTTGCACGAATTCACAGGGGTTAATTAATCAACGGTCTAACCGCTCACGGGGGTATAACGCGGTCACATGATGCACTAGGGACACTACGCCATCGTTCATTGCTTTTACGTGATAACCAAACAATCGCTTTTCATCCGCCGGATTTGCCACCGCTATAATATTCGCCTTCAAGTTGTAACAAAAAACACATATGCCAACCTAGCCACGTGAACCTGGTAGACTATACGAAGCATGTGTCATGCAACTCCAGACATGCGAAGTCCTATTAAAATCCTATTAAAATAAAGAAAATGAAAAAATCTAACAACATTTCGCATTTAAATTTATCACATTATCAAAAGGGAGGGGGTCATCTGTATGTCTTTATATAATATTCATATGAATCATACGAACGACTGATATGACATGTCTAATCAGTATTGCACAGATCAAGGATCAAGCAAGCACGATAATGCAACGCTATTTCTGAATGACTCGTATATTGTGCTTTAAAGAAGTTGTCTTTGGTAGATGATGTTGTATCTTCTGATATGTGTCCATACAGCTGCATAAATGTTTTCTAGCTGAGCAGCATTAGTATTCTTGAAAAGTTATTTTGTTTTAAAAATGCTGCCGGATTGTCCTTTCTATTACTAAAATTTAAGTACAAGTAGCCTACTCAGTTTTCATTGTGGCGAAGTAGCCATAGTGAATTTGGTATCATTGACTTAAAGGCTATCAACCAAACTACAGCAGCATACGCCACGGCACCACGTGGGAAACTGACCAGCTTCCCAGCCCCAATGCTATGACTTGGAGCTGAGATCATTAGGCGAGTGTGGCTCTCCTGAAGGACAGGCCCACCGATACCGGATGTAGACCGTCTTTAGCACCACAGATACTACGTGTGGTCATAAAGAAGAATACGTTGTTTATTATATTGACTCTTCGTGACTCTGTTTATCTCCTTTTCTATATTTGCAAAGTGACAACGAGATATACTATATATCTATACACTTTTTTATGGGTGAGTCCACCGTCCATATGCTATATACGACGTATCGTACTGTACATAATCTATACACTGTTAGATTACGGTTGTGCTCACCATGTATACTACTTACTACATATCTATACATTGTTGGTTTACTGGCGAGTACACCATCCACATGTTGTATACAACGTACTATGCATATATAGGCCTATACACTGTTGTAGTTTACGGTTGTGTTCACCATTCACATGGTGTATATATATGACGTACGGTACTACGTCTCTAAGCAGTCGATGACATTTCACACGTATATCTTACAATAAAAAGTGCTATAATGCATTCCTATGCAATGCATAGGACGCAGAGAGGTTTTCTCGACCTTGTGACTTCGTCCAAGCTACCGGCATTATTTGTAATATGTGTTCATGTCTCGTGTCCTGGGAGCAATTTGGCTTTTGATATTTGTTTATTAAATTGAAGGCAATATATGGTTATTACAACAGCTGCGCAAATTTGTTACTGACTCTAGGGAAGAGGAGGGGACGATACGTTTTGCGGGTACAAAATCCGGTAAACTGTGGAAATTCTCTTCCGGGTTTTGGCAATCGATGTATTTGTAGTCATTGTTTTTCACTTCTTTGCCTGGGTTCATACGGCCTTGAAATTATACCTACTCACAGTTTACATCTGGATGAAGATCACCCATTTCCCCTCCCCCTGATCTATGCGTATGCCTTATACCCTACTCATACCTTCGAGTAATTGATTTCAGTGACATTAAAAGCTACGAGGCATATTACGCGGAATAGACACCAACGTACGTTCTTGGACTTTAACATTTACATAGGAAAAATATTAAGCTAATGCAAACTAACTTCAACCCTATTAGCATATCAACCCTATGAATCAATTTGGATTTCGATAGGATAGGGTCACAGGAAAACGACCCGAACACGATACACAATTTACAAATCCAGAAAGCTTTTCGGAACTAGTTGAAATTATCCTTGTGTAATCGTTTGAGCTTCTGTGCAGATCTGGATATTTCAATGGGAATCGTATTATAATGTTTATATCCTTTACGTTGGTTAATGTCAATGGATCTGTACATAATGTCAAAGAACATGAGCCTTGTGTTTGGAGTGGTCGCATGTACGTGTGTGACCTATTACATTTTAAATGACATAAATTTGGAAACCGTTGCATTAACACTCTCAAATACCGAAGGCTCCTCTCTGCACTACTCACAACCTCAAAATGCGTGGTTTAAGGCCAGTAGTTTATATTCGTCGGACGAACAGAATACTTCTTCCCGAACGCTGTTGATGTTCCACGCGCTGCCCAAGTGTGGGTCTAGAACACTTTTAACTTTGGCCAATATGACCGAGGATTTCAAGGATCGATTGAGGATAATAACGTCATTGCCAAGGAAAACTTTTATGGATGAAAACTTTGCTAAAGAATTCCTTACGAAGAATTTGAAGAATCTAACCACACCTGGATTTGTATACACTCATGCAAGATTTGTAGACATAGGTAGTAGTTTAGCGACACCAGTCAAATACGTCAGCATAATAAGGGACCCGCTGAATCGTTTGGTGTCCAGATACTATTACAGACGAAATAGAGACAGTACAGATTTAGAAGCAGAGGAAGGGGAATGGCGTAGCAAATTGAAACACATTTCAAACAAGACATTTGATGAATGTGTCAGTTTAAATGACAATGAATGTACTGGTCGATTTTCTTCTATGTCAACCATTGTTCATTTTTGTGGATCAGCCCCAAAATGTAGTTCGAATGTTACATGGGCTTTGCAGAGAGCCAAATGGCACGTAGTAAATTATTTTGATGTGGTAGGTATTATGGAAGATTACACCGCTTTCGTAAACGTGGTAGAAATGATTTTTCCTACTGTATTCAAGGGAGCAGGCGATAATTACCAACACCTACGAGAGGAATCAAACGTGATAACAAACATGAAAACACATCGGAAGGTGCCTCCGTCCAATACAACTATACGAGTGATGGCTGAGAAACTTCACTATGATAACGTATTTTACAACTTTGTTAAGGATCGTTTCAATGAACAAAAGCAGAGACTTGTTGTGTAGCCTGGTGAAATAAGGAACAAAATATGTCAAGAAACGACAGGAAAGGTTTAGGTTGAAAATGGGAGGTTTTGTACTGCGTAATATACCTTGCTAAAATTGTGAGCAGTTGGATTCCTTGCTGATTGAACTTGAGTATAAATACTTAGATAATATCCCATGCCGTGACAGTTGAACTGTGGTAAGACAACTAGACATAAATAAAGATATAAATAATTGACTTACTACGAAGAGCAGTCAGTTAGCAGACTTACGTTTGTCACTACTGAGAAAGGAATGCCGTCAATACGTTTACATCCGTATGTTTTACTTCGTGAAATAACTAGCTTCCAAGATACTTTTAAAATTAATATATTAAAAGGTTTTCGTTTTCGGGCATAATTTATTAAGCAGTTTATCTACAGTTTTGAAACCTGACATTTCACGAATGACCGGATTGCCGGGTGGGTCGGCTGGGCAAGGGCCCAGATGCCAACACAAATAGGCCCCCACACATTACTATCATACGGAGCTACATTAAAACATGGAACCTTAGACTTGCTCGGAGGCAATTGTACCTGATTGTGCAAGTCTGTAAACCGTTCGAACTTCTAAAGCAAGCCCATCAACGCAAACAAAACCTGATAAGTTATGTTAACTAAGTTTAGACCTAGTAGAGTATAGTACTAATAACTGACTTTTAATGTGTGAATGATCATGTAGTTTAGGCAAAGTATTATGTAACTAGTATTAGTCAGCCCATATTTGCCCGAGAAATGTTGGTATACATTAATAATACTGTCCTAAGTTACTACTAGTACTATACATTATGTACTGTCTATCAGGACCATGTGTATTATGTTTATGCTAGATCGGTTAATTATTACTATATATTGTGTAACTGTAACACTACTGAATCTATAGGATTTCTTTAATTATTACCTGAACAACAACAGTTTATTCTATGAAACAAAATTACTAAAGAATAGTGGTTTATAAGGAAACTGCAATAAGTGGTGAAACATTAAAAAAAGGAATAAGGCCATTGCCAAAACCTGGGTGCAAAATTCCAGTACGTTACACAACTGCCAAACAAGTACTAGGTTTGAGGTTTGTGTAATATACCGTAACCTACTTTGGAGGTTTGTGAAAATTACCGTAACCTAGGCCCCAATCAATATAGTATAGTTTAGCTCTCTTGCTTAAGTCATGACCCTGAAGAAGCTAGATCACAAGTCAACTTGCGAGGAGAATATAATTTAAAAGGCTGTGTAATGCCTGGATGGTGAGTCACTCAAGCATTTTGATTTTTTCTTATTGTTCTGACTAGTGCATGCAGCACCCAGGGACCTTACACTAATAGAGACAGGGGAAGGATTGAGATGTGCATACTGAGAACCTGATGAAGTAGATTCTGCAAAGCCACAAAAAGCAAACTGAAAATTAAGAACAAACTGGAGACGGAAAAGTATATTTTTCGTGCAAGTTAATTTAACATTTTTCAACACAGGCGGCTGGTATGTGGTTCTGATTAGCAATATGGATATTGAACAACATGTAAAGGTATATTATGGTATATGGAGAAGTCATACATCAACTGTAATTCCTTTGAAAATAGTATATATTTTAGCAAACGCATGTGCAGACATGTTTACATGGAGGTGGTATATGGGGAGGGGGGATTGAGCTGTTCTGCTTTGTGTGTTAGTTGCATTTACCCAACATTTACTCTCTCTTAATAAAATGTATGTTAATGGAAGTATCCTACATGATCAGCACTTGTCTATTAATCACTTGACGTTACAAGAATCATAATGTAACGACGGACCATTAAAATTTACCTTTTTTCATTACTATGTTCAGATTGTTATGAACATGTAATTAAATCTATTATACAAAGTATTTATCTTGCAAACTATGGAGACTGTATGGAGACTGTAGCTATAAAAAACTGTACTTTGGTTTAATTGCAGCTCCCTTGTTCGAATTTTTAATTACCAGGTATGTGGCAACTTCGACAGACGAATAACGACATAAAAAGGTCGTTATGTGGCTATATTCAAGTTGCCACCAAGTGAATAGACGAATAATGATATGTGATTATTGTCCGAAACGGCGGAAGTTATGTGGCAATATCTGAACTGCATATGTGGCATTGATGAAGTCGTCAAATAACGACATATTTAGTGTTTATGTCATTGTGTGGCAAATTGATGATTTTTGTTACGCCGAATGCCTTATTGCCACATGAGTTTTAGACAAATTAATGTTGGCGTTCCATACGCATCAGCGAAATGAAATAAAAGATCACGAGATATCCTAGATCTCCTGGTACCTTAGAAATAGAATAGGCCTGGTACACTTAAGTACGCCTGCAAAATCTGTAAAATTTATAAAGTTAAGATTCGATTACCTTCTTGACAAACTGCGCTCTAGTTCCAAGAAGACGAGGCGATATATATA
>JAODAG010336539.1:0-10414 GCA_027574785.1 Orphnurgus asper
TCGCTCGAACCGGGTATGGTAACGTGCCAAAATAAAACATAACGGGGAACTCACATCTATTAACTGAATTTGAATAACCATGATGATTGGGAGGGGAGGGACCTGGGGTTATTATACGGAAATACAAAACCCAATTGTCGGGGGAAAGAATACGGAAACGCGGATACGAAATAATGAATGTCGCTCGAACGATAAATTTGTAAAATAAAACAAAAGTGAAACTAAAATCTTACCCCGGTAACTGTATTTGAATAACCATTTCATTATGGAAGGGGGACTGAATGCACTGGGGTTATTGAATGGAAAAATAGAAGCAATTATCGGAAAAATTAAAAGTAATGTCGAAAGGTACGGTAAAATAATTTGCACACAATCCAATAAAATGACTGAATTTGGATAAACGTTTAATTGGGTGGGGGGGACTGACTGAAGGCACTGAAGGGTTACAGTTATTGAAATGTTGTACAGAGCAATTGTCGGGAAAATTAAACAAAATTACAGAACTTAAATCTTAACTGAATTTGAATACTCCCTTGATTGGGAAGGGGAAGGGTAAGGCACTTGGGTTTGTAGACTATGGAAACACACAAGCCAATTGTTGGAAAATTAACAGATACGAAAAAAACGGATGTCTTTTGGCAAATTACGAAAATAATAACAAAATCACGGTGAACTCATATCTTATCTGAATTTGAATAATCATTTCATTGGGCAGAGGGAGGGTTGAATACACCGTGGTTATTGTATGGAAACACAGAAGCCAATTATCGCTTGAACGGTATGGTATTATGCCGATATACAACAAACAGTCATATCTGAACCGAATAACCATCCGAGGGGGGGGGGTGAACACAAAAAGCAATTATCGGTAAAAGGAATACGGTACGGATGGCGCGGAAACGACAAAGAAGAACATAAATAATGAATATCGCTTGAGCAATACTTTTCCAAAAAAAATCTTAACTGAAATTGGATAACAGTTGATTGGGGCGGGGGGGGGGAGGAGTGAAGATAGTTAATAAAACTAAAAGAAAACGGAAGACGCAAACGACAAATCTTCAAAATATATCTTCTAACTCTAACAATTGACGATCATAACGAAACGTACTTTTTTGGAGGGAGGGGAAATGTATTGTTTCCCCACTTAGGCTATAGGCATATGATTTATTTATTCCTAATATATAGACCTTGTACTATTTTACAATCGCTCTGGATCCGAACGTGATTGCCACTTCCATTTGTCTGCCCCAACCTAACCCACCCCTACACCAGACTCAACTTCTCCTCTCCCATTTCTTCCCACCCCCATTCTTGTTTCCTGAAACCATTCTCTGTAAACACTGGCATAAATGTGATCTCGAATTACTGTCTAGGCGGGAAGTGCCAAATGTATAGTTCATCCAACTAAACAAAATATGTTGTCATGGTAATGTGCCTGATTCTTGAGTAAATTCCAAGAAATACGCTGGAAGGCCTCATAACCTAAAATAAGTTGAGAGATTTTCAGCTGACGTAACTAGTTTATTTTATGAAGAGGTGGATTGCCTGAAATACACTGTGAATACATTCGTCTGAATATCGCAGGCAGACAAATTACCATTTCGATATTCTTTTATAATAAAATAACATCGCCAACTTTTTATGCTATGTAATATTCCTTCTAATGATGAATAGCTACTTCATGCAGTCGGCCGGAGTGATTTTTAATCCAAGGGATGGCCGAGTATCGACTGTTTCAATAAACAGACACCGCACAGTTCCTGCTATATCTCTTAATCATATTGTGTTTGGTGGACGGTTTTCTTTAAATCACAGACGAATCTTTGTTGCTAATAATAAACAAGTTTTGGTTTGTTAGCGTGAATATGCTGGGTGGGGAGCTGGTGTGGGACGAAGTTTATTTGTTCTATTTGTGGACGCCGACCAGTGTGAACTCGGATGGAACGGTACTATCTATATACAAGGAGATGTTAAATCTCGCAGCTCCCAAACACTGTCTACTTCAGTGTCAAATTTGAATTTTGTGCTGAAAGAAATATATTAAACAGTAAGGTATGGTAGAAGTCATGAAATAACAAAACACAGTCTAAGCATAGTGATTACTTATCTCAATATGGTGTGATCAGGTAACTCTCTGTAGTTTATTCAAGGATATGTTTTAATCTGGAAGACAGCCTGCTGTGTTTATTACCCTGCAACTCTTTAATTGTTTTTCTCACTTATCTGGAAGTAATTACCATCAGCCTGGCAGAAGTAAACCTTTTGACAGTGGCCAATTATATGTATTTGTACAGTCATGAATAGCCAGTACCCTCTTTGATCCGCCTACGTTGTATTAAGCAGCAAAGTAAACAACTCACAGAAGAAAGGTGTGAACTGATATAGGCTGGCCAAGTTTCCCTCATGACCTTCGCCCAATGAACTTTCGGCTTTAACAGTCCGATCGGCTGATAAGTGAATCAGTTGTCCCTTGAAGCCGTGGCATATGCTGCCTTTGTTAGGTTTAGATCCCAATTTTTTTTCTTTTATTTTGTAAAGAGAATTTTTAAGAAAGTTTTCAACTCCTTTGTACCACAAATCGTTGTTAGGAGGACTTGGTAACTTTTTGTATGGACACTGAGGTTTATTGGTTCTATGACTTTGAAGACATGTTCTGCGGTATAGAGAAAACGGTATGCAAAGTATGCATCGAGTCTAGATATCCTTTGGTCTAGATATTAACCAAAACGATCCAAACACTTCAATCCTTTTGTGGGGAACCTATTGTTCGAGTTGTTATGTTCAGGGTATCAGAATATCGAGAAACTCAATTGTGCCCTTGAACATGCCGCTGTAGACTATACGACGTGTATCATATATATTCGTACTACAGTGATTGTATGGCAGTTAGTTTTGGCTCAAGGACTATGCAGTGAATGTAACACAGCGCTGTCTATTCGAATCGTGGACTATATGTTTTCGTTTTGTTAAATTTTAAACTGAAGAAAATTATATCCCTATATGCGCATGCGAGTTTACCGTGCATTATCCATATGTAAATAACTAGCTGTAAATCATGAGCCGTATGAAATAGGTTCTTACTAGATCAGAGATCAAAGTCCGCATTGTTTGAGATTACCCGATTCAGGACTTGTATAAACAATACTAGCATAGTAAATATCAAAATCAGTTTCAGTTTCGGTTTCGTTTTACACCGTGTCGAGATTTAAAATACGACATAAACTGACTGTCAAGATTTTTCAAATTATATTGCGTAGCTGGACCCGTATACCTTGGCTGCATTAGGCCTAGTTAGTAGAAAGGAAGATCGTTTCCGAAATAAGTCACCATTGCATAATAAGACATTGGATAATATTGCAGTCCCGTTGTGTGACAGTGTACCTACAAATAGTTATATTCCGAGACAATGATCTTACAGCCTATTCGATGCAGATCTAAATCGCTTCGATCCGATACTATTGCCAAATACAAATCTACTTCAATCGAATGGACTGACACTGCTTTAACGTGGTAACAAATGAATGCATAAAGATGAATATAACCGATACTTGTGTGTGAGTGACAGTATAGTATTTGCATTGTCTTTGCCATTAGGCAATTACGACCGTAGTTTGTATGGCGCCTATTATAACAAGGATATATAAAAGAAGGAGCAGATCTGGTCATAAATCCTGGTAACTGAAATGGGATTGCTCAAAATACAGTCGACGTACTTGTAAACGTGTCTTTCTCTTAGTTTTCACTTTCCCATGGAAAGTGAAAAATAAGAACTAAAAACCATGGCGGACGGAGAGTGGCGGTCGACCCATTGCTCCATGTGGCTACATGCTTTTATCACCTTTGTATATTTCTTTGTTAAAATGTTTGTTCCTTCGAGCGAAAAAAAAAATAGCATATGTTGGCACCACTATGAAGAATTCAAAACACAAAAGCACACATCTGACTAAATAATTTATTATACGTTTAACAAATGTTTATATCATGCATCTTGACGAAAACAACATTAACGTACACTTAACATTGGATACAACACTATCAACTATCTTACCAACTAGACCATGTACAACGTGTCTTGCCAGGCTGTTCGCTTCTTTTCAGCTTCTTACTACGGTTCAACATCAGTGAGTAATTGGGGTCGAAGGTCTAATTTTTATAAACCAGCTTCGTGCAAAATTTGGTATTCGTGTACCATGCGCCCTTTGTTCATTCTCACCATGAGTGTAGTTCTCGATTGCTGCGCTTGACGTATCACTTGAATTAGGTGGACTAAGGAGGTATTTTCAATACATTTAAGAAACGACACACAAGCAAGTGTGATACTAGTGTAAATTGTTACAGTGTGTGAATACTGGAGGGTACAAACAATTAGTGAGAGACTGGTAAGTAGACTAGTTATTATTCATTGGTAGGGTCCTCAAACAATCCAAATGTGAGAATAACGGCTATTACTTCTCAGAAAAGAATGTTCCGTGTTTCACGCATCAGAGGGATATTAGGCAGTGAGAATTTCTTTGAATTAAAATCATCTGGCATATTATATATCATATAATGCTATTTAAGGCTCTATGCTCTACTGCTCTAACGTTCTATAATACATTACTAGAGAATATAATGAACTAGTCATACCACGGGCTAATACGATGGAATGCTTGGCACATTACCTGTCCACTATTATACATTGCTATCACTGCTGTTTACAGTAGTGCAACATTAATAATAAATTAAGATGTCCCTCCCTCTATACGAATAAAACACTAATACTTGGATTTACCTTCATTTCTCGATAATGTATTTGTAGCATTTTAGAGAGGACCGACCAGTAAGTCGAATCGAATTTGCGAATCCCTTATTGAATTGAATGAGATCGTTCTAATGAATAAATGACCAAAGCATATTATAAGCAAATCTCCCATATGTTGTGGATAAATAAGGCAGACTGTGACGAAAGTGACACACTGATCAACTTTGAACCATTCATTATGTACTAAGATCACCTTTATTGTAAGTAGTTGCTGTAATTGATTGATTACCGTCGGTTTCATGCATATGCAGAGAGGATTGGAAACTTTGATAGTTGGGGAGTTTACGAGTTCAGTAACACACGGAAGTATACTTTTTAAATTAAACAACAACATATTTGGGCTAGAGAGGTTACGATTTTCATAACCACGTTTGATAATTACAAGACGTATTCGAGCGCGGCTTGGCGCGGTTTTGTATTCGGAACCTATGCACCTCTTCACCGCTAGTAATAGTTAACTAACTGAATATTTGCCACTTCCCTCTTACAAGCATGCGTTGATTTAATCATATAGCTGTTATTTAGATAACAACTCCCTGATTTAAGTACAAAGCTGTACTAGATTGGATTTGAACTGTTGAACTGTTATCTGATAGTTGTTGAGCAAAGTCTGTATCTGATATCAATATATGTATATAACCTAGCTAAAAAAACGGTAAGGGTATACAAATAAACGAAATGAAACGAAATCTTGGGTAAACAAAGAAACTATTTTAAATATATACTGTAGACACATATTGTCCATTAGTTTACGCCATACCATATTAACTCTATGAAACATTACACATCAGTGCTGAATACTAACATGGTGATGCCCTAAACTATGGGAAGGTGTAGAGCTCCTCTTTGATCTTCAGATTTATAGGTGGTAACAGTTCTTAGCAGTTCCTCGGGTAAAGGCGAAAATTCCGGGGATGGCCGATTGAGGGGTTGGGGAAGGGAGCTGGTGAGGAGGATCAAACTTGTTGATGCAGGAGAAATATTGGTAGCTTAAATGGACATAATGATTTGTATTTATGTATACACGTGGAAGGAGGATTTGTAGAGGGAGGAGGGGTCAAATATCACATTCCTGTATTCAAGCATACATATTTAAGGACCATGAAGGAGAATACAACTACTGTGTGTGAAGCACGCAGGCATTAATTTCTACTGTAACAATATTCGGTGTTTGAAAGACTTCAAGAACATATAATAACGAGATAGGAAAAACTAGTGTTACTCGGTAGGGACATCCTCGTCGAAATATACATAAAGGTCCTGGTCACCCCAAATACTAATCATTTAAATGGTATGTTACTCGTTTCAGCAGCAGGATATGGGCCCTTGGCAGAGAGTTGTGATCCTTGCGATGCTATTTTCAGCAGTAAATGGTGAGTTATCTTCATAACGCCCTATAACGGGTTTCACCAAATATCTGATTCTGTGTTTTTGTCGTATGTAACTATTTTAAAGACAACATTGGAGACTGTATTATCGTTTAAACCTCCAACAAACAAATCACCTTCTAAAGGACGGATCCAGAAGGAAAAGGGGACACCGACACAGACGAGATTACCAGGCATATGCATATAAAGCACTGTATTTCAGTTAAGTACTCTTAGTTATACCAAAAATATTTAAAAGGAGGAGACACCTTCTTTCCATAGACACTTTCCAGGACACATTTCAGTCACCACTGAATTTTAAGAAAAGAGATCCGCCAGTGGATCAACTTAAAAATAACATAAATGTTTTACGGTTAATTACACATAATCTATTACACTTATGCCATTTGATGTTTTGCAGGGAATTATCACGGATTATTTAATATTTAATGGAACAAATTAAGTTTACTTGCCATTTTAGCTTTCTGAAGAAAATCCAAAAAATATGATAACTTACCTATACAATGAGATTAACATGTAACCAAATGAAACATCAGTTTTACGATTTTGTGATAATGTTTGAAATTTAAGCCCGTATGGACTAGTTATGTGTTATTCATTGGTTATCAACATTGAATTGACGATTTTAACAAATGGGATGCAATATGTTTTCTTATCAATCAATGAATTTGCATTAAAAGAGCACTGCAACTCTAGTACATATATTAAAGGGTCATATATCAAAAACTGAGAAATATTGAACAATGTGAATATCAAATGGGATTTTCTGCATAGATGTTTAGGTTCTGTATATCAGAAGAGGATTTGAGGAGTTTTGTATTGCATTGCTTGATTTAGTGAATAATTGAGGAACAAACTAAATATCACGCGAATATTGTCCTTTATTACTAGATAGCAATGTATTACTAATCCACACAGATGAAACAGATGTTCTTTGTTTACATTTACTTTTAAACTGTTCCACCACACCACAATTAGAGACATTATAATTTAATATTATTTGTATATTTCCTTTCACACTTCGTTTAAGCATTACAGTGGTTCACATAATGCATTGTAAAAGTCCGATTCAAATAACGGTATATAATAATATTGTTTCAGTGATAAAAAGTCAGGCAATATAATAATTCATTCTACGATGCAACGGTTCAAATTGAGCGTTTAATACCTTACTGACCATAAATGAACATATTACACTACATTCGTTGGCTAAAGTTATTTTGTTATTAACATTTATCATCAAATACGGCACACTATGCATATGATACAGTCGTGGGCCAGTTTGGTGTTATTACTCTAACAATATTACTGTGTACATTGAAATATAGTATACATACATTACGGTTATTGGCTACATTTGTTGTATAATAATCGAGTGTTGTACTCCAGAGAAAAAGTGAGGTAACATCATTTGCTACTGAGGATAGAAAACACCCATTGATATATATATTTTTTTGTTCTGATATTTTTTTTCTTTTCGTTGTGAACTTATTGCATTAGGGAACAATTTATTTGGAGAAGACTGGCCATCGCTCGTAATAAAAGAAGGAGAGGTAGGACGAATACCATGCATAGCAGTAGGGCCGGCGGATGCATATTTTTGGAAAAAAGGAAATCACTTCAACAACAGTGAAGACATGGCGTCCATCGTATATGGCATTCCTACGATGTCGTACGAGAATCTCAATATTGAAGAAGACGGAACTCTTGTCATCAACAACGTTAATATTAACGATGAAGGAAGATACTTCTGCAGAATATCATCACTGGATACTGAATGTCACGGAGATGTAACAGTATATGTTCAAGGTTATTATTGTGTTAGTTTATATTCAAATATGTATGTTAAAATACTTCATATCAAAGTTACGTGGTTTGAAACTTGTTTATAACCTATGCTATTCGAAACCTGTACTATAATGCTGTGCTTACTTGGTCGGGGAATGTCTGAAGCCCAGATTTCAAATTGGTTTCATTCAGCATTACTTTTAAAATGTTTTATTGATTGGTTGTTACTGAACGGTTCATGATTTCAGGTTTTTCAAAATATCAAAAAGTTTTTAGTAATAATTAATTAGTAATTATTAAATTAGTAACAACATATTTGAGTTCATTCTTTCTTTTGTTGAGAATATTTAGAGAATAATAGAATAACAGTGTGTTACTGGAAATCGATAACAATAATACAATACGTTCATAAATGTGCCAGATAATCCACTTTCTTTTACACGATAGAAAAAACCGCAAAGTACTACAATACCATCGGTGCCTTAGCCTAGCTTAACGTTCCAAGCGGACATTAATGTATTTAACATAAACAAAACCATTTTCACATGAAAACGTCATCTTCATTTACCTTACAGTTAAGCTTAACAACTTTGCACTTTCCATCGATAACTGCGTTTCAAGTAGCAGTTGTGTACTTTATATGGAACCTTCTTCTACCATAAAACTAACGTGCACGGCCGATGGTGTATCGCCAACTACGGTAATAAAATGGTACCAGAATGCATTAGAAGTCGCTGAAGACACTGCAGAGAAGAGCGAACTCACTGATGGGAATTTCAGGAGTATAAGCAGCACAGTAACTGTCACATACCAAAGCTCAATTACCTGGACGTGTCACGCAGTAGATTATAAAGTGCGGAACATCGAAGAAAGATTTGCTTCTGTGCAGTTAGAGACTGAACTTCAAGGTAAATAATGTTACAAATATTTTTTTATTAACAAATCGTTTGAGTATACTTTTTCCGTGAGTAATAGTTATTACAGTTTAATGTAGTTACGTTAACTTTCTTTTCACTGGGGATATATATTTTCTATTTTAAAATTGTCCCTTTCCCTCTAGATACCAGTGCCATGGTGCCAGTTGGATTGATTGTGACAACCGTTATTTTTATACTACTTTCGGTCGTATTTGTCGTTCTGTTTCTAAAAAGTAAGTCAAATAAATAGAACATTTTTCTTCTTCTTCTTCTGTATTATGCTCCAAACGATTAAAAAATAAAAGGGAAGTATTGTACTTTGGTAACTCAATGACTGTCAATGCCAGTTTTCTATTCAGGTCACATCACAAATCCTCAGCCATATTCAATTTAAGGCGTACCAGCCGTCTACACTCAAATATACACATCTGGATTCAAACTTTCAACGTCTGTTAGGGAATTGCTGTAATAGAAACTGTGTAATTGTACGAGTTTGGATTAACAGTGTGGAAGCTATGGGAGGAAACTTACCCACACTACGAGTACACGTCGCCAGTCATATAAATTCGTTCACTACGTTTATGATATTGTAATGACAAGCTAGTCTATGTTCACGTCTAACCTTATGCCTTGAACATGGCCTATAGTTTACGGTACGTTACACATACCAGAACTAGTCCATTTTATTGGTACCTTTTGTACCATAAATTGGCAAAGCGGAAACCATGGCCAACTTTTATTGGGTTGTGTAACGTAGAAAAAAAAATCTAAATCAATAATGAAGAAATTCAAAAACATAGAAACTGATGCTAAAAAGAGTGTACTGAAACTTATTACAGTATAAACCGAAATGCTAATTGGCTTAGCAATTTACTTCTTTCCCAAACAGGAACTTTAATGTAACAATATATTAATGAATTATTTTCTTTGACCGTTGCTCTAATCGGTTCATTAGAATCAGTTTCCTTGACAGCTATTTAACACATTGTTAGCTATATAATTCATCACTCCATTATGAATAAGACACATGATGCTACATGCCGCATTTGAGAGGTCTTGTGCTTCAGCCAGAGTTGACCATAGTTAGCAAAATCAATTAAATAAATTATTCATCATTCATCTTACAACTGTGACCTCTGTTGACCTCAAATGGCCTTGAACTAAAACCTATTTTAGCTATGAAGATGGACATATATAAAGCAACTCGGAATTGATCAAGTTCTAAAGTTATTGTTGTTGACAACTTTTACCTGTACTCACTAAGGGGAACTTACGTACCAAATATAAAGTCAGATGAAGTTATATTGTTTGATAGGTCAGACTTTTACCTTTGTTGATCAAAACAAAAATATAAGGGTACTTGTACTATAGGTGGACCTACAAAGCAAATATGATTGACCAAGATGCACTTTGGGTTTAACAATGTTTACAAGCCAAGGCATATATACAACTTCAATAACCAGTGATTTTACAAACCTCCCCACATTCAGAAAATATACGATATATATATATATATATAT
>JAODAG010336561.1:0-10410 GCA_027574785.1 Orphnurgus asper
AGTAGCACTTGATTTATTTAATATTTTATGGTACGAAGTTAAAGAATAAACTATTTGCAGTGGATCGAGTCTATTTGGCAGGTTAGGGATTGGTGTTAATCGTTTATTTCTTGATAGACGTGATTTCTTTCTTCCTCGTCCTCTTGGTAAACGTGTGCCCTTCGCTCGTCTCTCGCTGGCTGTCCCTGAAGATTACAAATTAATGCGGATCTTAATTTAACACCTTGAATCTAAGACTCCGATCTAAGACAAAATTGAATCTAAGACAAAATGGAGTAACCTCTTAAATAACTAATGACTATTAATTTGATCATCATATTGTGCCTAACACTTTCGTAATACGATATGAATTTACTCACAATATGTAGGCTTCTTTGAATGCAATTGTATAGATATATTGGATAATCAAATTGGTATCATTACACAAATGTTACACTGGCCCATGATATTTTCCACAGTCTCGATATGTTCCTTTAAGCCTCTAATATACAAATCATACATATCATCTTGATTTATACACGTTCGCACTAAACAAAGGCAGTCGTTTCAAGTTCCAACAATATATGCTAATATTGTTAAATATGCATTAACTGCTGGCGATTATTATTCGGTCATGATTGTCAACTCTCTGCAAAAAGGTATACATTTCCTTTACTTGTGTTCTATAGAGTGGGCCTGAACAACTGTGTTGATATCGACAATATGTTGCAATTACAATATTTTTTAAACCATCCAGTAGCATTCATGAGCGACATTGCATTTTTTTTGGTGTTCACGATTAGTTAAAATATTGGTTTATACAAATTGTTTCCTTTTGAAGGACATACTTCCGTTGTAATGTCACATCAGCGATTGCAATACTGTATCCAGCGAACTTATTTATAAGACAAAATATTGTGGTATCACACACAGGCTGTGTACAGCAGTTCATATCGAGTAAAAACGTCTTACCCTCTGAAATTGAGTGACTTCATCTGGCCCCATGTACCTATACCTGGCCGCCACTGGATCATCCATTTTGTCCTCCTTGTTTTGTTTGCCCGAGAAAAGTCCTTTCCTTGTCTTTTTCTTTACAGATGCCTATGAAATTTAAATATAAATATAAAAGTGAAGCCGCCGTACAATGGTAAATGTGACCTTGGTCATTTGGAAACTAGACTTGTTAACAAAAGAACATTCACGCAAAAAACCAAAACACACGACATCATACCATACCTGATCCAGTAACCAACTCCAATCCTCAACGTGATATGGAGGGACAACCTACACAGCCTACAAAGCATTAAGGTGTCACAGATCCAGGGTAATTTGACATAGCAGACGACGTCAGAGGAGGCGATTATGTTCCTCCTGCAGTCAGTTGATGTCTAGATGTAATCCTCATTGTAAGGTGGATTACGGATGCCCGTGGTGACTCGGGCGTATTGAATCGGGCACGGTATGGTGTACAGTTGAATAGGATTGGGGTATGAAAGAGGTAGACCAATCATATCAGGGCAGTGAGAAGTAAGATCGTACGACCGTTGAGGTATTATTTTGCGTGGAACAGTGTATTTTGTGTTCAGTGTATACTTACATGGATTTTATATTGACCAGGATGGATAGCACGCGAGCATGACGTGTACTGATCAGGTACTACATGTAATTTTCACACCCTTATCGGTTTCCCTAAGCTGTTGCGAGGATAACGAGTATATAGTATAGTGGGCCATTTGGAGGTGAGGAAAGGTACGACAGGGCATGCCGTATATCATGCCGTTGTAACTAGTAGACAGTACAGATTGGATAATGCAGTCCTTCACATCCTTCTTCCGGCTGTTGAACAATGTAACCGGTGGCATATGTTGTTAACGTCCCCCAAATAGGTCTGACGGAGGGTTTATTACCAATCATTCTGGTTCTGTGTTCTGCAAGTGGTACCGGACTATTTTAGGAGTCCAATATATACGATGACTCTGAGCGGTGTCGTCCAATATGATTAACTTTAACTGATAATAATATACGTTGTGTCCATCTGAGATCCTGTGAGGTCATTTAAACGAAGGATACCCGTAGTGATCTGGCTGAGAACCAGATATTGAGGTCAGCTCTCGCTATGACAAAGAATTACTGCCTGCTGATTAAGAAGGAGTAACTACCTCGGCGGGAGTCGTATGTACTCGCGATGAAGGGCACACAGTCGACGAGGAGTAACCACCTCTGGAAAGCATCGCCAAAGAACGGACGGCATATCTCAACCTCTCACGGACACTATCTATTACACGGGCACCACAGCATGATTGAGTACGTGTGCGGAAGCTGGTTCTAGGTCCTGCTTCTAGGACGTTCTAGTGTTCGGTTTTGTCACTATGGCAAAGTAGTCTTGTCAAACCCATATATTGTATGGTTCTCAATGTATACCCGTTTCCTTAGTGTGCAGTTTTGTTTTGTCACTTTGGTG
Organism: Orphnurgus asper; assembly: GCA_027574785.1. Lineage (NCBI taxonomy): Eukaryota > Metazoa > Echinodermata > Holothuroidea > Elasipodida > Deimatidae > Orphnurgus > Orphnurgus asper. Next base: position 2,441 of record JAODAG010336561.1, read on the forward strand.
AAGGGTAATATTGCCAAATCCCAAGAGTTAAAAAATTGTATAATAATTATATTTTTGGAAATGTCGGACGAATCTTTTTGTAATATTTCATGTGTATAATGATCTCTAAACAACGGATATAGGTTCACGTTTCCCGTAGGCTCCTCAACATTCGGAATATATACCGGTACTTTATTAAGTTCATTGACTTCTCGTCATAAGCATAAAACATAGACAAAATCATCTTTTACACAGAGAGGAAGTTATTATTATTATTTAAATATATTTACAAAATAAAATAGGGGATGGAAAAATTATTATTGTAGATACAGACGCATGATCTTAGCCAAAAGGCCAAGAAGCTGAACAAGTTAGTTATCTCACTGTAGTGCTTGTACATAAGGGATATGACGGCAATGCGTGTTGTTTAGGATGTCAAGGCGTTTTATTTAAAACGTATTGTGCCATAACGGCAGTTCTGTCTCTATTTTACTCTGTCTTAAGAAACAGTAGGTGACTGATAGGCCTACACTGTATGACCTACAAGTCGTGGTGCCCGTCACATCGAAAATCCCAACTGAAACAATGCAATTGGCTATAATAATAAACTATTGTTTTGCAAGTCTAGGCCGTGTTCTCTCCTTGTTTGATGGTGAATGTGGTGTATTATGAACACTTTGCTCAACCAGTTGTAACGTCAACTTATCGACTGATTCGTTTCAAACAATCCGTATTTAATTAAAACAAATTCCTGCAAGCTTTACTAAATAGGCTACTTAAACTGGTCAGGTGATAAAGTGACTCCAACACTGAGTACTTCTAGTCACTCCTAAATAATTGCTTTGTTCATTGAAATAAAGTCGCCGATAGCACTAACTTAATCAATTATTATGATTTGCTAAATAAAAAACACTTTTTGTTCATGGATTGTTGTAAAAACAATCGTCCCCTAAATATTGTATTTACCCTGGCAGCAACGAATTTGGATCGCATGTAAAACGACATTACCTCAGTCTGTTGATGGAGTAATAGCTTCGCGTTTTCCAATTTTTTCTTCAGTATGTTTACCTCTCCAACTGCCCTCTCCCTGTCATGTCTCTCTCGGTAGAAGTCTAGTTTGTACTGTTTAACCTGGTTAAAGGTCAATATATTGAAGAATCAATGAAGTGCCACTTTAAGACCCTGCAGTAGTTCAAATTTATAGTAACATTGACTTTGCCTTTCTCAGCAGAGAATAAATTAGAGAAAGGCAACTGCAAACTGATGGTGTATCTATCATTTATAAATATCACGTTGATTCAAATTCTAATTCTTTCTTCAGTCTATCTACCTCTCCACATGCCCTTTCCTTTTCGGTTATAGAAGTCCTCTTTATACGATCAAAGGCCAAATTGATATTCAAATGTCAATAAACAGCCTTTATAAAACCCATTAGTTCAAGTTTACACGTATATATATTCACATTTCACTTTAAAACAGAATGTAGTTTACACAGACACAACAGCAAAAACGTTTGATATTATTACGCCATTGAAAACGAATTTCGTCATCTATAAGCCAGTAGCCTAGAACGGGAAAGAATCGGGAAATAAATAGAAATGATGAAGGGAAATCTAACTCATTGTATTCGCTATTGCGAACTGCGTTTTATGTACAGTACGGTACTTGTTTAAAAGTGAAACAAACAATATTGAAGTTTCCCAGTGTCTATGTACAGTACTTGTTTAAATCGTGAAACAATAATCTTGAAGTTTACCAGTATCTATATGTACAGTACTTGTTTAAAACGAGAAACAAACGATCTTGAAGTTTACCAGTGTTTTGGAAGAAAGGCATTTTCAGGAAAAATTAAGGCTTTATTTAAAGAGAATGACTTTTTAAAAGAATGACGACAAGCTGGTTTCTTAAAAGTTCTCAAAAATAACATTGTGTTACATTGGAATTCATAACGATTATGCTGTCGAACGCAGTAAATTTTCACTCATTCTAAGTTTGCATAAATTCATCTTGTAAGTATGGCCTCGCAGATTCCAGAATCTCCCAGAAGAAAGAAAATATCACTTAATATCACAATCTCAGTCCCTGATCGGACAGCAAGACTTTGCCAAGGCAACTCACTGATCAATTAATGTGCTTTTTATTATATATATGTTTCTCTGCATTACAAACTGGATAATCAGTTCTTGTCATATTTTTAGCACTGTGTAAGTATTTGTGTTTACAACTCAAATAACTTATTATAACAGTTGTATAAATCGAAGTTGGAAGGAGATGATGTTATATACATCAATGAACGTTTCACACCTTCAAAACTTCACTTGGATAATGACGACACGCAATGTTTAGGCTGCAAAATGCACTTCATATTCACTCATTGAACGTGTGTAGAAATTCAAGTTTTACTCGTTGAAAACTTCCTTTAGCAAAATTAAGAAGGCCAGTTTACCTGTTCTTGAAGAAAGTAGGCACCTTCATCGGCAGACGTCGGTGCATCCTTACTACCTGCAGGGGTTCCAATTTCTGTCGAGTTTTCTGTTCTGGAGACACCGATACCTGAGGTTCCACATGTCCTTGCGAAACCTTCATTACCCATGGCACTTTCAACATTTCTCAAAGGATGTGACAGATTCGTAAGTTCGTTGGAAGTTCCAGTAAGGATTTCTTCCGAATGTTTTATATCGTCTTTATTTGAATGATTGGAACACAATTCTGCAATTATCTGTAAGACAAGGACGATTTCAGGGGCATTTTCCAAAATGTTCGACGACGAAGACGATTCAGATACAATGTAAACCAATGCTTCAATTTTCAGCATTATCTTCATGAAGGGGGGCCATGCACCCAATAACACTTGATATAAGTTTAAAAAGTGACAACAAATTGACAACAACTGCGCTTACTATCTGTGCAATCAATTGGAATAATAAATGGCAGTTTCTCGCTACAGATGTAGCGCATGTTGGCCTATTTTACCCACTTTTCATCAGGCACAACGTAGGGGGCCAGATATTAAAGCACATAAATAACTCACTCTGTAGAATATTTGGTATAAGATCCTCAGCTTCGCATTTATTTTATCTCAAGTCCATAGGACTAATGTGACAGTTTTTGAAAACGCATAGGTCAGTCACGGTGAATCTTGCTCCCGGTGAGAACCGGTCAAAATATCACCAAGTCTGGAGTGTATTTGCACAGTTGCATGGCTATTGACATATCTGCTCTTATCCCTAGACTATGAGTTGACGTGATAGTAGTATACCAGGTGATTACTTCTGAATTTGCAGATTACGATAAACAACTTTCAGCTGAGAGTATGTAACTTAATCGGTACAAAGTTTGGTTTTGTGGTTGTGGGATCAGAAACTTTTTGTTCTCCTTTTCTCTCTGTCTAGATGTGGAGCACGTAACAATCATTCAGTCCTTAAACCATTAAGGCACTATGGAAGCGGTCTAATAATAGTTTAAGATTCTAAAGGTAAGGTGAGGTGACAGGAAAACGGTTCGTCGAGGTTAGTAACTCAAGCCATGTCCTCTCTCTCTCCGTTGACTATGTGCATTAGGCACCGAGAGAGACCTCGGTCACCAATTTTTTCTAACTTTATTCCAATTAATCTCCATGAGACTTGTCCTCTCTCTCGAGACTGACAATGTTTAACGCTCGGTTATAAACATCAATTTCATTTCTGATACTTCAACTATCCTGTGTTACATGTCTTGCCGTACCTTTTCCAATGCATCTTTCTCTTTCTGTAGATCTTCCTTTTCCTTGATAAGCCCCTTGGCTAGCTTTCTGACTTTCCTCTGTTCCTCTTCATGTTGCTGAATCCTTACCTGTGTGCTTTCACGTTCACATTCTAAGGCCTCTATTTTTACCTAAAAGACGCGATCAAGTCACTTTTATTTGATCAATAGTTTGCGCTGTTGAATTAGGTTTTACACATTCAATTATTATGACCTAGGCATAAAAAGTTCTTTTAAATTACGGATATACACCTTTATATGACAATATGAAACGAAGATGGTGGTCGTATTGTGATCAAGTTTGATGTGCAAACGATGCATTGGTCAATTATTTGCATTTCAATATAGAACTCAATTGCATTCTACATATATCCAATGGTGCTTAAAACAGCCGTCTTCCTAATGCTATTTTAAAGAAAGTATAAAATTAAAAAAGTGTAAGAAATACAGATAAAGGAAATAAGGTAAACTGGGGGAAAGGTGTTCGAATTGGAACTTTGTATTTCGCTACGTGCAGCAGAGCATCTCAAAAGCCATATATACCTTTTCCAGCGAAACAAAAACCAAAAAATGTCAACTGTCCGACGCTGCTGAGTTGTATTGGCCAACTGATATAAAGGTACAATGTATCTCAATGTAACTGTAGTTTAGAGCCATTCAATACGTAAACAACATAAGGGAAGGTGTCATTGCGGCCAAAGGAAAAACAAATATTCTCATCGAGCACGGTACGATCATTGACAACATTAATGTAAAGCCATAAATCGTCTAAAAGTGAACATTCGTGTGCGCACGTATAAACAGTTCAATTATTGGTTGTGCACATTCGTCGTTTACCTACTAACGCGAGTTCCTTACTATAGTTACCTATTATTTCTTTAAAAGAAAATAAGTTCATGGGTATATTATAGATTGATAACATGTTTCAATACCTTTTGGTCTAGGAGTTGTCTGTCAAGTTCCACGAGTTTTGCATCGTTCTTTTTCTGAGAGCCCGAGTACTCAGATTCCATCGATTTACTTTTTTCTTGCAGCATTCTCAAATTTTCATCCTTTGTGTGAAGTTGTTTTAGATGTACTATCAACTGTTCATTGCAATAGTTACTCCAGGCTTGATTAGCGTCGAGAGCCTGCAATATTGAGTGAATGAATTGTTAAAAAGGTTCAATGCGAAGATTTGTGCTTAGGAGGTTGCAAATTTTTCATATCATAAAAGCTGCCATTTGTTGCAGATTATTTAGTCACAAAAGCCCTACATATGTTATTATTTAACCCCTTTTCAAGTCAAACAGTAATTGTAATAATTTAATATAATATAATAATATTGTAATAATGAAACCTCGGTCGACTCTGCCTAGGAAACCATGTATTTTTAATTGATTTGCTTCCAACATATCGCGACTCATAAATTATGAAATACTATAAATTTGCTTCCACAACCAACTGTCTTTGGCCCCAAAGTTTATAGCGTGTTAACTCTTTGGGTTCACTATTCAGTATTACGATACATAATTTACTACTGTTACATAATTACATACTATGATACAAATATCACAATCACGATACACAATTCACTATCATGATACACAATTCACTATTATGATACATATTCATGATATACATAATTCACTGGTATTATGATTCATACTAATGATATCTAATTGATACGTAATTAGGATACATCATTCACTGTTATGACACATAATTCGCTGTTACGAAAATAATTCACTATCATTATAGATAAGTATTTATTATGATACATACTTCACTACTATGTTACATCATTCAATATGACTACATAATTACTCCACTATTACCATACATAATTCTTCCCAGACACTTTAAACAAAGATTTCACTGGAAGCGATTGAGTACATTGAGGGTATTGAGGGTCAATTGCATGTAACTGCCGATGATAGTCCAGAATATTTCACTCCAAGGAAATAAGGACTAACTATTCTTCAAAATTCTAAAAATACGGGCGGGCATCTTCAGATTGAGTGAACAAAGGTTGCCCAATAGGTAACAGTAAGAATACTAAATACAAATGAATTATCATATTTACCACAGTATCGGTTGCCTTTTGGGCTAAAACCGCATGTGTCAAAACAAATACATTAGTTTAGTTCCTGCATTAAATACATTCCTGTTATTATCCATATTCTATTTCAGCTAGTAATTGTCTTTATCATCTATTCAATTCATTTCCTTGAAAATCCAGCGACAGCCCTCATCAAGAGTATTCATATATTGTTAGTTGGGAATTGAAATCAATCTTTACGAAAACAGTAGAAACCACCATGAACGTGTTTACAGTAGTGAAACATGTTTCTGAACTTAGTAACAACTAAAACGGTTTATGACTATGTGAACCGGTTCGTTCTGTATTTTACTCTACGTACCCTTTTTAATTGTTTTCTCATCTTTGCAAATTCGTCATTTCGCTTCCTATTCACATGCTCATCTTCTGTCTGAAAATGTTAGAGAAAGTTAAAATCACCGGTCAGGAATTTAGTCCTAAATATCCCTAATAAAATCCGGTAAATACCATTTAAAGTCAAGCTGTTTTCAGTGGAAGAATTTCCACTTTACCCGATTAAAAGATTACGAACATTGAAATAGGGCCTCTTTTGTTATTTCACCCTAAATTTTGCTGACATAAGAAGTGTACAGTACAATCAACAATAGGTTATCATTGGAATTCCTTACTACTATCTATCATGATCGAGGTCAACAACTTAGCTTAAAATTATAATGACAACGAAAATCGGTTACCTTCTTAGTTAGGGATGTGTTGCTAACACCTCTCCTAGGAATGTCGTCTGATCTAAGGATTATAAATTAAATTTTATTGTATACAACCAAAATCTCGGTGAAAAGGAAGAGCGCTACATGAACATAAAACAGACTGATTTTATTAGCTGATATGTTTAGAAATTTCTAGCATTTATCACCTACCATCATGGGTCAGGCTAAATTTTTAATCATTACCATTCCAGCAAGTGGATCCATGATTTCGAATAAAAATTGGGATGTAGGGAGGGAATGGAGCTACGGGTGGAGGGAGTGGCGAACAAACGAAGGAACGGACGAAGGAACGGAGGGACGAAAGGACGAACGGAGGGAGTGACGAACGAACGAACGGAGGGACGAACGAACGAGTAACATCACGAACAAATGAACGAACGGAGGGACGAACGAACGAATAACATCACGAACGATCGAACGATTAATCGCACGAACGAAGGAACGAACAATTAACCACATGAACGAAGGAATGAACCATCGGGAAAAGAAACGAACAAAGGAAGGAATGAACGAACGAACAGAGAAACAAACGCATAATTATGATAATCAGGTAATGGGGTTAACCTTTGAAGGAGCATTGTGTCAGTAGAATAACTTTCAGTGGAATGTTATTTAGTATTGATGCTTGACAATACATTCAGGTGTCCAAAATGCGGACTTGCTTTCTGAGTTATTACTGTTGCATTATTAGAATTAATGGCAGTGTGGGAAGATTCAATGAATAACATCATTCACTACTTGATAGTAGTAAGAGCTTAACATTCTCAACGACAGCGGGTTAGTGAAGCATAGTGCAAAAGAACATAATATAATATTATTTGTATTTATTAATTTCCAACTCGATGTGCAGCAAGTATTCACCACAACAGCATCACGGTAACGTACACTTAAATTATCTTTCTAAAAATCATTTTACGCTTTGTGATTAATATACCCTCGCACACCTCTTCATTGCCTTCTCGCATACCCCTAGCACACGTCTTCATAATGCATGTATAATTTCGTACCTTTGCCGAGCAGCTTTGACGTTAGATAATTCCTCTTCGAGATGAATAATCTTATTCTGAAAATAAAATAATTGCAATGAAATCAAGAAAACTTTGAAACTGTATGTTGTTACCGTTTGTCTTCCTGAATTTTTTTTTTTAAAGAAATGCCACCCAAGAAGGAACATGGCCTCCAAAACGAAACGGCGGCAGAATATGCCACAACGGCATCGCGCCGAACTGATCCACTTCTCGACCCATATATTTCGATCGGACTGTAAAGACATGGAAATCATTGCCGCGAGTGGTAGTGTCACATAATGAGTAACTTATGAATATATCGGAGAACAGCTCCACAGCGCTAGTGACGCACGTGCAATCGGTTATCTTTTCGATGTAAGTTGCATTTTAATTAAGGACCTCAAAATGGCGGAGTTATATATATATATATATATA
>JAODAG010336603.1:0-10407 GCA_027574785.1 Orphnurgus asper
GACTTAATGGATTTATAAAATACATAGTAAGTTTAATTTCTTTATAACTACTGTAAAAATTTATTTAAATCAAGAGTTAAATCCACGGTACATATGAGAGTATACGCAGAAGAGAAGTTGCAATCTATCAAGAAAAGCATTCTATGAAATAAAAAGTAAACAACAACTACCTGCAGGACCAAGGTTCACTTCCACACCAATGAAACATATTCAAGCAGTGGCTATACCAGCAGAGCTGGAAGGCATAGACCAAACTCACACATGCCTAGAAGCCTGTTCAAATTTATTAATGTGGTGGACACTTGTACACCTAAGAAGAAGAAGCTTAGTTGAGAGGGGGTCACTGATGTCCAAGGAGATGAGAAGATAGAATAATCTACTACGTTGAGTTGGAGAATAGATATAAAGCTATAGCAACAAGTGGTAGCACTGCACCCCATGTGTTCATGGGTAGCATAACACTTTCCCCTGATTGTCAGGCAGTTTGACCGAAAACTATTTTCTCTCAACCTGGCGATATTGAGAGCAGTAACACAGATGTCATGCTACTTGCTCACGTGGATCTCAGTACTATGCTGCTTAATTAACCAAACTTTTCAAACTCCCCGATGAGCCAATGTGCTATGGCATCGATGATGTCATAAAAAAATCCACCCGTGCCGAAAAGAATCACTGCTTCTGAAAGCACTTAGCGAACGTGTAATACCGCATATATAGCATGTATGTTATAACACACTAACACATGTTTAAAAGTCAGCTTGTGTTAAAAGTTTGATTGCTTGCTCTTTGCTCAAACGACTGGAGAATTGAGTCTACATAAATATAGCCAGAATACTGGAAACAACGACCCACAATACCAATGATATCGTGCCTGTAGCCGTATGCATATCATATACTGGCCTTGCTTCCGAACACGGTACTGGCCTAGTCAAGAACATGAATAATCTTCAAAAGAAATCGAAATACGTTGTGACGACATTAAGACCTTCTGTACATACAATACCACCCGTTGTTAATCCAGGTGAGTTATACTTACCCAACAAATTTAACTATAGCGCAATGATATATGCATAGAGTACGATACGTAACATAATATTACTGCCTTTGGAGAGTTAGGTGTGTGGTTAGGATATATGATAAATAAAAATTGGGGAGAGGCCAGTTCCTATGGCCCCATTTGATCCACCCATATATAAATTACCATGCAAAATTTCAGCCATGGAATCATGTTTGTTGACTCATTGATGAGTTGAGAGGTTTCATAGAGATTTATTCCAGTCAGTTTTTCTGTTGTCCTGACAATCGTGGATTGCAGGTCTAATGAAACTGCACGACTTCCAGCAAATGCCAAAGAGGGTGGAGAAGGGGCCAGTAGAGAGCTTTAGGCCTAGCCTTTTCCATGTTTGGCATCTATGGTGCCAGTTCCCACTTAACAGTCATCCCCCACTTGAAATTAAGTTCTGCCCTGAATGGACCCATACCAAACGAAATTCCATGGTTTAGTCATCCAATCCCACGACCATGATGTTTGACCTCACACCTGTACATATAGATGATTTCCACTGTATTATTTTTCTATATTTCACATACTGTACTGCACTAGTTAAAATTGGTCTCTATTTTATATAGGGGCTTATTTGTTGTTCATCTCCATCCAAACTTAAACTAAGAATTGCATATCAAGAGTAACTAGTTTTTGTTACAGGTTGTAAGTATACGTTGGAAGGGGTGTGGAACATTGCTGGTGTCTTCAGGTGGTGGTTAATGGTTACTACATTTCAGAAAAGGAATACAACTTTGCAACTGTAATAATTATGGTGTGTGAATTTTCTTTTCTGTAGGTAGTACTTTAAATGGGTAGATAACTATGGCAAAAATCGGAATAGATGTGTGGGTAGTTAGTACTGTTTTTATTAAAAGTTTTTATTAAAAGTATAACTTTTGAATGCATTGTAGGTTGAAGAGGTTTGTTTATTTCTAGTTTCTTTTTTTCTTGAAAGAAGATGGTCGTGGTGATGGAGAAGAACACCCTGCCATGCGTGCCTTTTGAAATATTTTGTTGAAAATCTTGGCATTTGAACCTCGGTGCAGTTCATTGTTTGCAATTTTCATAGCCATGAGTGAAAGTTTCTTTTCACTGCCCCCTTTGACCCTCTTTTTGACCTTTTCTCCCATTTATAAGTATTTTGATTGGCTCATGTGGGGGTGGGATTCTCAGCCCAGATGATCCCACTGTTGCCACTGAACTGATATCATGAGCCTTGACTAGGTAGGACTCAGTAGGCCTAAGGCTGTAACCTACAGTCTAACAGCCTAGTATTAAGGAAACAGTCAGGAAGGACATTTACCCACGTCAAAGACACCCTGAAAGCCAAGGACCGAAACCTCAAGAACCTAATTCTGTAGATAGCAAAGTCTACCATGCTGGAAGAAGTACAAGATAATTTTTGAAAGTATTCACTTTGATTTTGTAAATTTGGTTAGAGAAATGGATACAGCAAGTACACTGACTGGCTTTGAGAACACATGTTGCCATCACTTATTCCCATGCAGCTTCCATGCATGTGGTAATTTTATAACAGAATTAACTCTTGCCTATCTATAATTATTTCAAAGGCTAATTTGATTTGCTTGTCTTTCTTTATAGGAGACTCCAGAAGAGAAATTTGACTCTTACAGACACACGAAAAGGTTTAAATGAAGACTAATGGAGAAATTTAACAAAGATGAGATAAATCAAGTTACTTTACTGAAAAGTCGAGAATGTGTACATGTAAATTTAATTACACTTTTTTTTACTTGTTAGCACTATATAGTGGACTTGTACCGTTATATATTCCAACTAGAAAGTATTACAACCATGATGAAGCTCCAGCATCATGATACAACTGTTGTAAGTTAACTATGTACAGTATGATGCATGTACTGCAGCAGTAAATAAGGACTGATCGAACAATTCTCTAATTTGATTTTCATGATAAATTTAATTGTTGTTAAAACAGTATGCTGGTCACAACATATAATATACAGTATTATAACAGTAACTAAGTACATCCAGGTGGTTATATTGTCTGTGATATGTCTTGCAATTCTGTAGTATATGCATGTACAGTTTTCCACTTCTTTGCATTTTTGGTAATTATGCTTCGAACAAACAGAGAAGCAATATAAATTGTTTGAAATGATGTGTCTACAATGTATGTGGTCCACCATGTGTGGGATACAGTTGTGGGCAATGTTGATTCCCCAGGAAGTGGTTTCACATGGAGACACAAGAAGATTGGATCTAGTAGTGCTCATGTTTCTGTTATAATACTATGACATTACTCTGACTCAATATCAGGTATGCCATTACATATAATGAAGACGAATGAAATGATTTGATCACAATAGATCGCATGATCTCATGATGCTGTGCTTGTGTAGATGAAACTTGGTATGTCCTTCTTTCAGTAGCAGATGTACAAGGTAGGTTATATTATCAAGGTTGGTTATATTTACTTTGTATATTCAGATTGTATTCTCTCCCTCTGTCCACCAATCACTCTGTCCTTCCCCTAAGACTGGTTCAAGCAAAAGCTGTTGAATTTAGTTACTAATTTACAGGCACACCCACGCAGTACCCTATGCCTCATTCTACTGGTATTAATAAAGTTTTATACTAGGGAATTCAACACAGTATACTTAGTTGGATTTTTAAAGATGGCGGGAATGAAATTAGCTATATCAAAGATGATATTCATGAGGTGATTGAGGATTTTATGTATAACAATCGTGACTTTTCGGGGAATTTAGATGTTGATTAGAATCGGACCTTAGCAAACCTAGGCTCGAGGCGTTAACCTAACTGAATCGCATTAGGAATTATATGATTTTTTGTTATTGACAGATTGGTAATTGGTTGTTATTAATACATCATAGCCTACAAACATTTACCACATATATGAATAGTTTAGATACACTAAACCAACATTACAACTGAAAATTCAACAAAAAATAGGACATTGGCATTAGCTACCACGTTAGGCCTCCACATTTTCAAACTGTTTTTAGTAAAATCAAATCAATGTTTCAATAGCAACAGGGAAAATATATGACTCTTAGCGCTTTCCTTGTTTTATTAGTTCAAGGACAAGTTGAAAGGTGAATATAATGTTAATTTACATGTCAAAACAGAATAATCAAGGCACCAACTTCTCACATTTTCTTCACAATAGTAAATTGGAACTTAAAGGCATGAACATTTCAGGTTACCACAATCCTCAAATTGTCACATAATATGAATCACAGATATGATGTAATAATTTCCACATTTGCTAATTAATGTCTGTTGTTAAAACTCATATTGGTATGAATTCATATGCATTCATTAGACTCATATTAGGTAATGTTGCTATGACAACAAATGTTTCATTCCAAATCAAATATAAACTTATTTCTAGAGAACATTTCTTTGGCCCTTCCAAAAGAAATTGGTGGAAGAAGGATCAGCTTCCAGTGAAAGCAGAGACAAAGTACTGTTTGTTTTGTCAATTTTGATCCTGTTAGCCTGACTAACAGCACAGTGGTTTGCATGGTAAGATGTCAAGTGGTGAAAGTGTATTCTAAAAGAGGCAAAGAGGATTTTGCTTCTGCCATTGCAGAATTCTCTGCAATCAAAAGCCTAGAATATTTGAACATTAAAGGCATACCTAATTTGTTTATTGTATGTTTTCAATGAAGTATCTCCTGTTATGAGTATTAATAGCTCAAAACAACAAAGATTACTTGGCCGTCTTCGACCAGAGGATAAATGCCCTCTGTTGCTGTATAGAATACTTTATAGTTGCTCCATGATACTCTTTAGTTCATTCTTCAGCAGTGATTAATAATATCAACAACAACTCCTGGCAATGATGATGCAGAGTCTTTCTTCTTTGGCTTCAGTAAGGCCTGTCATGTATCACATGCTACATGCTTAATTTGCGCACAAATTAGATCTGGAATTTTTTCACATTTACCATCATTTGTAGCATCCAGTGCACAGGTTGGTTCAGCTAGTTCAGAGGTTTCTAAAAGGCATGATAATCATTATTTAGACAAAATAAAGCAATTTGGTCTCGATCTAGTGAGGTATGACTCATCAGCACCCACAGGGATCCACTTCTTGAAAGTGCTTCAAACTTGCTATGAACATAAGAAATTCTTGATTTAATTGCGCTGATCATATGGAGTTTTTTGCCATAGTGATGTAATTCAATTTAATATAGCAATCTGTCAATTAAGCCAATGCATTATGCTGTACACAATTTACTCTTTCATCAATTGGGCCAAGTTTATCCATTCTAAAATGTTTTGTTTTCAATAATAAGTGATAGTCTTGCAATGCTGAGCATACAGTCACGTTTATCAAGATACTAGTAGCAAATTTACACTTATGACCACTTTGGCATGATGACTCATTCAGTCATCATTTACATACTACACAAAAATAATGTTTGCTCACAAAATAGGAGATCTAGGAGAAACAATGATTATTGATAGTGTAACTAGTTCTCTTAATAAACAAGTACATACAGCAAGGATACAGAAGTAATCATATATATCACATAATGCTCCAAGAAGAAATGTGGCCCCCAAAAGAATTTGTTTTGACAAAAAGTATAATACTGAGGTTTAGAAGATAACAAAACATAAAAGAAGAAAGGGTAGTTTTCATAATTAACATGTGTGTCCTTTGAATGTAGGTGTGAAATATCAGAAGCTATGGGAATACTTTGTGATGGATAAGGGATGGTCTGTAAATGATCCTTATTGTCTCAGGTGTAGCTAGCATGCATTCTAATGAGTGGGTGGGACTTCACCACAACTGAGTGTCCAACTTTGTTTAATCTTAGGTATCAATTGACGTCACGTGCCAATACCATGTACTGAATGTAAATTCATTGTTCGTGAAGGAGAGGAGCCAAGCTGAAACCCTTTATACTTCACAAATGCCCTTATTATCATACATGATGAAATACTGTATTTCACAATACCTCTCAAATATTTCACACCCTGTCAAATAGGTCAGGATTGTTATTCTGTCTTGGGTGTGCCTATTTGCATAGTAAATAATTTGATGAAGTCAGTTAGTCTATATCCCTTGTGGGAAGAATAGTGGTGGAAGAATTGTATGTGTCTTCATTGATCTATCGTGTTTTTGTGCCTAAAGCAATGTAAAGATGTGTTAACAACATGATGTAAAGTCTGAAGTATGGTCTGGGCAAGGAATCACAAAACCAATTGGGTTTCTTGTTAAGTGTGCCATTCACCTACCATGCATGTAGGAATTAAATCATTTAATTTCATTAAATGGAATTTCATCTGAAACTGCTACTTACCAATACCAATCATTGCACGATATCAATCATTGCACGATACCAATCATTATATGATACTATTCCTTACATTTTCCAATCATTACATGATACTATTCCTTACATTTTTCCAAAGGTAAAGGTATGGTACATTCCCAACTCATGTTTTCATTATGCAGGTGGTGTGGAAGATTCTGAGGGCCTACGCGGCCAACTCATCGAACTGAAAAACGATTTCAAGGCGCTTTCGCTTGTCGAAGCTATCGATAAATTCCTCGGAATGGAAACATAGCCTGGCCGTCATGTGGGTAACTTTTGAAAGGTTATTCAAAGGCCAAGAAAACCCTGGTCTGGCATTTGATGAAGCTCTTTGGAAGTATGTATTAACAGTTCATATGTATTTTGTCAGTATTCCGGAGTATCGGCTGCCATAAAATCACATAATCAACCCCCTAGACCGGTTTGGAAGATGGCCGACTCGATGGGGAAACCAAAGATCTGTGGCATTAAAATTGCAGTATGAGACTGATATTTTTTATCAGTTTACATAGTATGGAAGGGCGTTATATTTCACATCTGGAAAAAAATGTTATCATGAATGCTGTTTAAATAAATGACTTCCAGAGAGTGGATTGTAGTTGCGATATGTCAGAGGAAGTAGTTGTGATGACAGAGGAAGTAGTTGTGATGGCAGGGGAATCACAGGGGATGTAGTATTGATATGGCAGGGGAAGTAATTGTGATATGGCAGGGATAGTAATTCTGATGGCAGGGGAACAGTACAGATACAGTACATGGGTAAATAATATGTTATGGTAAGCTCGGCATTTCACATTGGATTAATATATTATGAAGTGTTATTGTGTTATTATTATTAAGTCGTTTGCTCTTTGGGGGACTTGTAACCTAGATATGTTGACAACCAAGTGTAACCGTATTGACTTACAGTATTTGGCAGTGTAGCATGTTTGGTAAACCATCTCCATTATTTTATTGATCTCTTATTTTCAATATGGCCGAAACATCATGCAGTACCAATCAAAACTCCCATATATATTGATGTAATTGTAAAAATGTTGGTGTAGAGGTTGGTTTTCTTACGTTTACAATTACAATATAAGGAATAAAATCTAACCCATCTTACCTGAAGCAATGGCCTATTTTGGTTTTAAGGTAAAAGCAAAATTTGACCGATGTATGCATATTACACAACTGAAGGTTATGAGCAGGTTGTACTGATATGTTTAATTAAGGTATCAATTATCTGCTTAGAGCCATGCCCAAGAACTGATATTATGCATGGTCTGAATTATCTGCTGGCTTTAATTGTTAAGAGCCATGATCAAGAATTGATATTATGCAAGGCCAGAATTATCCGGGCAGTGCAGTAAGTACTACTTACTGCTTGTTCCAATTTACAAATATAAACGGATGTGTGAAAGACAAATCTCTCAATTTAAGAAAGAATCGGCAAAGTAAAATTGTAAATATAACACTGGCAGCTAAAACTTGTCATGGATGAAAAGAAATTTCAAGAATGTCACGATGATCATGCTAAATATGACAGGATTCACTCACAGACTATCAGTAAAGATCTCTCAAGAAAGACTAATGTCCATCACGTTGCTCTCAGCCTTTGCTGTTTATGAAAAAAAATCGCACCACATTTCTTGAATATTCAAAATGTTTATTTAATATACATCCGATAAAAACCTACACAACAACTTTGATTAAAAATTGCTTTAATAGCTGCAGATTTACATGGAGTGTTATGCCTAGTCCGGCCCACTCACAATATGCATGCCAACCCCGGTCCACCAAACACTATACTCATTAAAATCAAGTCATTTATCAAAATTTGGTGTCCAGCCGGTTAATCCTGCTGACCCAACCCTGAATATAAAAAAGAAACGTTCTGCATAAGCCACAAACTGACTTGGATTTGGCCTCACTGTTAACAGATGTGGACATTTACAAGCCTAGTAGCCCTTCTCCAAACTTTTCCAATAACTGCTTATCCTAAAAGTAGGGATTCCATGCCTGCACAGCATACTCCAAATGTTGCCTAACCAACTGCTTGTATAGGCTAGCTACGGTATCGTTGTGAAAAAACGTTTTCAACCCCAAACACCCTGAAGATTCTCTCCAAGAAGATGTGTATTGACCTTGTACACTTGCCAGCAATAAAAAAGCACTTACCAATCATCCATAGGGATCCATCTGAGCTGAGGCTAACAGTGGACAAACTGACATGGGCTCCAATTGCATGGCCAGTTTGAGGCAAGCTGTGACGATTGGCTTGAATATAATGTAGTTGCCATACATGATATCATTTATATACTACAATGAGTCAGCCATACATTTACACATTTGTTTTGCAAATCTGCCCATGCATTCATCGTTCATGCATGCTTAACCAATCGGTAGGACTTCCCTAAAACTTGCGATGTGTCACAAAGGGCCATCCTTTATTCCTAGTTTGGTGACTCTTAGTTTGATCTTGAGAAAATTTCATGCAGAGCCTCACACTCACTCAAAAATATGCACACGGAAATAAAGGCCACACGTGCACAATCATCTTAATTGTTACAGTAAGCCGTTAAAAGAATAATAATCAAGCTACCTCAATGTCGTCGTCAGTGGTTTTCATGTGTGGATACAGTCCAATGCTGTGTTCGTATAATGGTGGAGCTGGTGATGACGTAGATGGAGGATCAGCGTTTGAAGCATGTTCGACATGACTTGCTGCTTGGGGCGGTGTTACCATAGCCGGTATACCTGCTCCATCCGTCCCTTGCGGTTGGTGATCGACGTAAGCATTATCTCCTTGAGTTGATGCTTGTGGATTTGACGTAGCTAGTCTTCCTGTTCCATCCGGCATCATATAGTCATTGGTGTCTTGTGGTTGGTGATCAACGTAGGCATACTCGCCTCGTGGTGCTGGCAGTGCCGGTCTAATGGGTCCATCTACTTCCGTATACTCAATCGCTGGTTGTTGGCCTGCAGGCGTACTCCATAAGCCAACTGGTGGTCCTGAGGCACCGAAAGAGCTTGTGGTGTTCATAACTTGACCTGAGTAATGTGGTGGGGGAGCAGCGAGGTTTATTGCCGCTGGAAATTGACCTGAATTTTGAGGAACCTGTATTTGGTTGGAAAGCTACAAATAAATAAGATTGATAGGTTTGAATTAAACCTGTAAATGCATGTAAAATAAGATCCTTGTATTTAAATTAGCATCGTGCTTTGAAGTACAAAATTGGCTTCATTTGGCTTCAATCGATCAGATCAAAACTGGGTTTTGGTTTGAGTGTACAAATTTGTTACACCATATATACAGTTATTATCTTGGCTGGATGTTCAAAATCACTGACACATTGCACCATCAGATAGCAATAAGCATTTTCCCCCAAGTGTATCAACTTTACCTTACGACACACATTGTAATATCAAATATTGTTACGGCTTATCCACGTCTTCAGTTTTCATTGCTCTGGAAATATTGGATATATTTTAAGAACCGCTTACACAAGGTTATAGTTTGAACTTATTACACTTCCATCATGCATTATTAATTCAATTACTTTACTTAACATATCTCAGGCTTATAAACTTCCTCAAGTCATTGTTCCTTAGACTTTACAACATTTAATTCAATTTATTAGGAATGATTTTAACAGCCATCATTATTCTTTGGAAGGGAAGATCTGTCTCTGGTGTATTTCCCTCATTTTTGCAGCCCAGGTAATAAAAATACAGATAGAAGAAGAGTCAAGGGAATTTGATCCCCCTGAATAAACCACCTCATGTCTGCAACTCAGACAGAAATGAACAGAAGTTTTCCACTGGATGCTGAAATCTTTGCAGCACCTAAACTAAAATTGCAGCTGCAGCGGTCATCGGTGAATTTAGTTTTCTCAGTAGTATGCGATGCTACAGTATAAACTATGTATACGTTAGCAATTTAATAGATTATAAAGTATAACGCCATGGAAACAGAATGCACGATAAAAATATGAGGAAAGCAAAACAATGACCTATACACAACTTGTACCAGAGCAGACCTATATAT
>JAODAG010336614.1:0-10407 GCA_027574785.1 Orphnurgus asper
CCCCCCCCCCCCCCCCCCCCGTAACTTTGCAAAGTTTTCAGCCTGCCTTGCAAAGAAAGAATGGCTAGATCAGTGAAGATGACCTTTAATCATATCTGATCACTCCAAATTGGCATAGTGTACTGACTATATACTACATCAATGAGTCGGAGCTATTTTAAAGAAACCATAGCTGATAACTTGCAGGGCACCACCGTTCGTTCTATGATTTGACATACGATAGTTGAACTGTTAACAGATAGAGTGGTGACTTTATCGCATTATCTCATTTTATGTATAGGATAAACAATAAATTACTACATCACTTACAATGAACAAAGTTAAGCGTATATATATACATACACTAACACATGGTGAATTCTGATTGTGTAGCATAGTTAGCCTAGTAACTATAATTGCACATAATTACGGTTTGGAATGCTCATACAGGTATTGATTGAAGAAACATTATTTCCCATAGATAAGCAACATTAGCCTAGCTTCCACATATTTGTATGCATTGACGAGACTGATTGTATACACTACAACGACATACAATTTGATAATTTCCAAATGTAATTTCTTCATAAATTTGTGCCATGCTTTCATTGCACCAGTCATTGAGGTGAAGTTGATTTATTCTGTCAAGATCATTGACTTAGACATCCCCTCTAGATGATTATAAGCAATATTGATACTAGCTGCTTCACATATTTTAACGACGACACCGCCAGAAAAAGGAAAGATTACATTCTTGTATACCAAATGGAGTTTTTGCATGATAACCGTATAGAACAAGAACGTTGAGCCCTTGTTCCATTTATTGTCAAACAGTTCACGAACTGAAAGAAAACAGATCTGCTACGGTGCAATTTGTCACCAAAATACGCGTTAAAAAAAAAGTACTAACTTGAGTCACGGTACTGGTCACGACTCTCTCCAACTATTTATTCATACATTTCAAACGAATCTGTTCATGAGTGACTTCTTCTCTCATGCCTAGATAGTTTAGATGCAAGTGATTTTTCGTCCTTGAATTATTTATCTATCGTGAAGGTCGCCATCTGCAATAACCATTGAGTCGGACCTGGAAGGCAGTCACTTGGTCCTCAACTGTATTAAATATTAAGCCTGCACCGGGCAAGTAATCGTTTGATTTCTCCGATAGGAGGATGCATGCTCGCCCGCGTAAAAGGTAACTTAAGATAATTGACTTGTCTCTGGAAACATCTGTATACGACACTGCTGGTAACAATGGATCATGAACTTTGTTCAGGCTTTATGATCAACTCTATTCAAGTTTTCTTTATGGATGGTCTTCCACCTTTCCATGTCACCGCTGTTATGCTCCAGCTGAAATCTACTCCTGTTGATTAAAAAAACAAGCCATCGAATAAACAAGTCTGAATTGAAGGAACCATTATTGAGCAATTGTACATAATGTATATAGTCATTGGATTTGCAGTCGATACAGTATATGCCATAATAACTAAAGGAAAATAAGGGTGAATGGTACTGAATATTAAAAACTTGAATTGCCTTGCCCTCCCCAAAACAAGCAAATTTGGCTTGGATTTACTATGTGATTGATTTCTTTCCAGTACCAACTTCTTTTATTTCGTCTTTTTTTATTGAAGGATAAAATACAGAATATTCTCGAATAGAAGTAATCATTTTCTTAACTTAAATCTTACAAAATGTAGCTAAGAAAGAATGTGATGTTTATGTGATTATATATCTAGAGGCCTCAGGAACGACTATCGCTTTAGCAGTTAATGAAATGGTAAAGTATATAAATGCAGATCTCGCATACATGCAAATTAAAGTTAATTATAGTCAGCAGGCCTTTGTTCGGGCCCGCTACGCAAATAGCTGCAGTGTCTCCCAGTCTGAACCGAAGGAAACCAACGAAGGATGTCGATTTGGTCAAACATTTCCCCACAGTAAAATTTCGTTCAGCACCGCTGTCATGCAGTGGCAATGAAGAGGTCCTATTCATCTTCCTCTGTATTTGAGAAATTGTTTAAATGATGTGAGGCATGCATATCCATGTCCATTAGATGGGAGCAGGATAAATGGATATTTTCTCGCCAACCTTGATAACCTCTGAACCGAACGTTCATCCACAAATTAAGTTATGAACATGCATGTGCCTTAGAGAGAGCGATGCTTCGTTCCTACCATAATACTGTAAACTTTATAGTACTATATGTATGCATGTTACATTTATCAATGCATATACAACAACCATGCCTCTTTAACCTATAATCGTATTATCTGTCTATTACATTTCAATATGATATCTCGTGCTGTGTACTGCCGATCTGGTGTAGAGAGCTCATGTAAACAAACTCTCAAAGTATAATCCTATCAGTAACAAGTTTTCATGAATATGCTTCCTAAAGGAATATGTGTGCAATCTTGCAATAACTGCGTCACGGAGAAGATTTCCTTCCTACTGTATCAGTCAAGCATGTACGGCACTCACATGCTGCATGTCGATCCAGGTTTACTGTGAATCATGTCAAAGTACAGTAATTGGCTGCTTTTCTAGGGGTCAGTATCATTGGTCGGAGCTTCAGTAAGACGAAGAACTGGGGTTATGAATCCGGGTTTACTGTAAATGATGTCAAAGTACAGTAATTGGCTGCTGTTCTAGGGACCAGTATGCTTGGTCGGAGCTTCAGTAAGACGAAGAACTGGGGTTATCAATCCGGGTTTACTGTAAATGATGTCAAAGTACAGTAATTGGCTGCTTTTCTAGGAATCAGTATGCATTGTCGGAGCTTCAGTAAGACGAAGAACCGGTGATGTCGATCCGGTTTACTGTGAATGATGGTAACTTAAAGGTACAGTAATTGGCGGCTCTGCAGGTGTCAGTATAGATGGTCGTAGCTATAAGACAAATAACCAGGGATGTCCATCTGGGTTTACTGTAAATGATGTCAAAGTACAGTAATTGGCTGCTTTTCTAGGGGTCAGTATCATTGGTCGGAGCTTCAGTAAGACGAAGAACTGGGGTTATGAATCCGGGTTTACTGTAAATGATGTCAAAGTACAGTAATTGGCTGCTGTTCTAGGGACCAGTATGCTTGGTCGGAGCTTCAGTAAGACGAAGAACTGGGGTTATCAATCCGGGTTTACTGTAAATGATGTCAAAGTACAGTAATTGGCTGCTTTTCTAGGAATCAGTATGCATTGTCGGAGCTTCAGTAAGACGAAGAACCGGTGATGTCGATCCGGTTTACTGTGAATGATGGTAACTTAAAGGTACAGTAATTGGCGGCTCTGCAGGTGTCAGTATAGATGGTCGTAGCTATAAGACAAATAACCAGGGATGTCCATCTGGGTTTACTGTAAATGATGTCAAAGTACAGTAATTGGATTGGCTGCTTTTCTAGGGATCAGTATGCATGGTCGGAGCTTCAGTAAGACGCAGAAGCGGTGATGTCGATCCGGTATACTGTGAATGATGGTAACTTAAAAGTACAGTAATTGGCGGCTCTGCAGGTGTCGGTAGACGGTCGTAGCTAAGACAAATAACCAGGGATATCCATCTGGGTTTTCTGTAAATGATGTCAAAGTACAGTAATTGGCGGCTCTGCAGGTGTCAGTAGACGGTCGTAGCTAAGACAAATAACCGGGGTTATCAATCCGGGTTTACTGTAAATGATGTCAAAGTATAGTAATTGGCTGCTTTTCTAGGGATCAGTATGCATGGTCGGAGCTTCAGTAAGACGAAGAACCGGTGATGTCGATCCGGTTTACTGTAAATGATGGTAACTTAAAAGTACAGTAATTGGCGGCTCTGCAGGTGTCAGTATAGATGGTCGTAGCTAAGACAAATAATCAGGGATGTCCATCTGGGTTTACTGTAAATGATGTCAAAGTACAGTCACTGGCAGCCTTGCAGTGGTCAGTACGTGGTCGGAGCTAATTATTCAAAGAAATGGGGACGTGGAACCTGTTTACTGTGAATGATGTGAAAGTGTTGCTTTGCAGGAGTCAATGCATGGTCAAATACACAAAGGAACTAATGAGACAAGGTTCATTATACTTCCAAGAATTGACTGCATGTTTTCACCCTTTCTCGGTTGCATGCAAATAAGATTATGATTAGGCCATATGATAATTATATGGGGGATGTAACAGAAAATGAACGGAAGTTGCTTCTACGAGTCACTATCGACATTTAACAATATTTTGGGTCATAATAAAATTTACAAACTACCGCAACTTATCCCAAGGATCCATGCAGCCCATTACATTCTACTATAACTAAGTGATGAATTAACTTAATCCAGTGATGCATGGTCAATAGATGTCATGCATAACAATCCCAGTTATCTCAATTAAAGTTTAACAATAATTATGAACATAATGTGATTAAGACAATAATGGGTGTTAATCATGTGTACTGTACAGGCATGCCTGCTGCAGAAAGCGCAGATTAATTCCGAAGCATAAAGCAAATTGTACAAAATGCATTCACTCGTTAACTCTCAATTTCAAGTGAACATTGCACCGTACTTGTTTATCACAATACCAATTTCCATGTACAGTCATATGTAAAGGAAGAAAATTCTGATAATTTCTACTCACTACTCGTACACAAAACTTAACTTTACCAAGTTTCTATAACTTTCCATGGAAATGATTAAATGTACATTTCATCAAGCATACCTTAATGCAGCTAGTACAGTTTCAAAGAATCCTCATATTGTAAGTATAGTTCAGACCCAACCAAAGCAATGTGTTTGTTTGCAAATTACTATACAGTGGTGTATCAACCCTTACTAGCTGTTTCAACAGAGCTGGGTAACAGCCCCCTTGAATAAGGTGATGGGACCCACTGGCTCAGTGTTGCCTAGTGTTGTAGGATGTTTTTCAGTGATTGGTATCGCACCATGATTGTAACAGGTCAAATGGTTACATGATAGCTATGTGCATACACTTGCCATACCTGTAATTGCATATACATTCAGAATTTTTGTGCTAAAATCTAGTTTATATTTCAAATTATGTTATTTCTTGACAAAACATGCTAATATCTGTGCTTTTATACAAATAAAAAGGATAAAATCAATGAAGATTTTTTTTCCTGGATTGAAGTACTTGTTGGGATAATTAGGATAGGGATAGATGAAAAAAATAACATAAGAGTAAACTTAGTACTTAAGCAACATATAAATAAAATTGCTTTTGATTAAATTTCTACGAATCAAGTTACAAAATTAAGTTTGGGTTACTTATATATAAGGAACTTTAAAAGTGTAATATTTAACTATAGTATTTATGATAATTATAAGCACCAATTAGTAGGCCTGTAACATTCCTTATATTGCAAAGTTTTAGTCTAAGCATTTTTGCCTTTGTTTAACATGCATGTACCTTCCCTACTACTGCAGTATAGCCTGAAATTTCCATGCATTGCACTTTCAGTCTAATCTGGAATAGGTCTGGAAAAAAAGCAGATAAGGATGAGCAGAATTCAGTTTAGTATAATCTGATTTATGTCTGAAACTAGTCTCAAAACGTTCCAACGGTACAGCCTTAATGGATATGATCGAAACTGACGTTTTCAGACTATATAGCTGAAATTCATCTGAATCATTAATCTACTAGTATGAACTACCCATTTAATCTTCCATGTGGACATTTATTTCTGCCAATTATCAGTTTAGTTTCCTGTTCATCCAGTATGGAAATGCCTCAATGAAGGAATAATGATGTGAAGAAAGTATGCACGCTATACATGCACATATAGTTACACTGCATGCATGCATGGTAACTCAAAATTGTTCTATGGTCACACGATGGAGACCCTTCGAAGAACAGCATGATGTACAAATAAATGAAAATGACACATATAGCCTAAGTCACAAAACAATTTTTGTATAATGTCACATTGCTTAATCATCCTGTGCAGATCGAGTTGAAACCCCACAAACCGGCATTTTCAAGAAAGAACTAGCATGCACTCCAAAACAAACAATCGCAGCATATATTGTGCCACGTACAGCACCATCACGCCAAACTGATCCCACCTCAATCGGACTGTTAAGACATGGAGACCACGCATGGAGTTATGCTATACTCTAACGACATACAGTGCATGATTAAATATAGGCTTAGGCTTGACAAGTAACATAAACAACATATATGTGCATAGTGCACGAAAATAGGGAACCAATTTTAACTAGGTTATAGTCCTTTGTAAAGGAAGTTACCAACTCCCACGCTAGATTCGCAGACATATTTTTGTGATTCACTAGCAAGCACTTTGTATGACATTTTGGGAATGAGCAAGCACCCCTTAGGGTGCAAATCTATTTGGGCTAGTTTTGGTTGATAATTAATCTACTAAATTATTTGGCCTGTTCAGCTTCGTGTCACTATTAGACCATCTAACGACAGTTCTACGCAATCTAATTTGTCTTGAATTTCGAAAAGTGAACTTTGAAAAGTGCTTCAGAACAACCTATTAACTCTTGTCCTTTACAAGGGTTATTTTGACTGGCCTTCATTAATAATTTCGTTATATTTGTATGATAAAAATACATCAAAATAGTGGGAATATAGCCTCCAAATTGCGCACTATATCTTTAAGCTATGTCGTAATTCATGAAACGTCGTGAATATACTCTGGGTATAGAAATTTAGGAACGACTTATCAGCACGCTGCGTACTAATTAACTGAACAACGCTGCTAATGAGTCCAATTTAGACTATTATTGTTGGTAGATATCTGGTTTGTTCGTATAGTTGAAGTAAATTGTTAAATTGTTTAATTGTGTGATATGTCATAATTAGGGGGTGTAATTAATTCGAGATTTCGAGATTTCAGTGCAATATCCATCGTCTCGGATAACCTTTCTTTTCAAATGGTTTTGTCCCTGGGGTATATCGTATTTGTGGTAGTGACCAATATTGCAACGATTGTCATTACTTGAATTGTGCGCAGTCGACTGAGTACAGGCACGGCTCTGTGAGCTGGATCACATAATGAGCGACCTGATTGAACCAGCGAGGAGACCATGGCTCCTGGGAATTCCCCATTGTTTTGCAGTATAGGTTCAGATTCATCGACTTGGCTATGGCTTCACTTTATATTACTATATATAGTCACAATTCTGTAGAGTTGTAACATCAACAGAAATGGACCTGTAACTTGCAACCTGCTACGGTCAGAAGTAGGCCTTTTTTTGTTAAAGGTTTAAAGCGTAAGTTAGGTAAAACCAAACTTATCCACAAAATCCTTGATCGTTGATACCACCTCCTCGCAATGTCTATGATTTGTGCGAACTAGACTGTGACATAGTCAAACAATATGTAGAGTTGTAACATCAACAGAAATGGACCTGTAACTTGCAACCTGCTACGGTCAGAAGTAGGCCTTTTTTTGTTAAAGGTTTAAAGCGTAAGTTAGGTAAAACCAAACTTATCCACAAAATCCTTGATCGTTGATACCACCTCCTCGCAATGTCTATGATTTGTGCGAACTAGACTGTGACATAGTCAAATAATATTTACCGTATTATGTTTGCATATTTAGCAACCAATGCAAACCTGGCTAAAAAAAGCAGAAAGTTCACAACAACGTTCAAAGACAGGATTATAGCACCCAAAACGATTCTTACAAACAATACTTTTTCGATAAAGTTTGCATGTGTTATGTTATGTGTATCAAGCAAATAGCGGGCCGGAAATCCCTGCACACTTGTACTACAAACACGTGGTAATCTTATTGGCAGACGTCATTCTTGTAGCAGGAGTAAACACAGACATTCAATTGCGTGATTCCATAAAATGTGGCAGTGCGTCAAAAATAACTTATTTTGGTCAAGGTCATGTGCAATCATGTGCAATCATGTGCAATCATGTGCAATCATGTGCTGTTTGTATAGCTGTATGATTACCAGAACGTTGCAATGTACTAATTAGCTTAGTTCTGCAGGCTATATCGTTACAAGCTATCGTTAGAGTGTCGTACAAATAATTAAACAGATAAAACGGGTATAGTCTCTTCTGGAAACATCAGTAAAGCATATCGAAAGATTGGCAACATTTGTCGTTCCATGTTTTGCCGATAAAGTAAAAAATCGGTCCGATCGGTGTTACTGGCAGGTAAGGTGAATTCAAGGTAAATCACTGGAGGTAAGGGGTGAATTATCACAATTGATAACCAGGCTGGCAATTTAAGAAGAACCGCAACGTATATATGTATAAAATGTCAACAAAAATAACCACTGAGAAAATACGCTTTTACTCGCTGAAGATCGTAAAGGAAGCCAATACAACTACCAATGTAACGGGACCCTTTGAAAGTAGTGTGTTTTAATGGATGTAATAATTTTTCGACCGAAACAAGTTTAATTCTTGACTCGACGTGAGGCTCAAGACTGCACTACCTGATTTTGTAGCGCTCCAACAAGCCGGAGATGTACAATGCCCACACGATTATGTCGTGAACATCCGGACGACACGTTGTGGCCATCAGATTTGAAATTTGCAGCCCGATCGCACGCACCGGTGGCCAAATGCAGAATCTACATGAACAATTTTGTGGTTCTATACTACGCTATACTTCCACTGATTGGCGGTTAAAACTTCCCTGCATATATACTGTAGAGGAGATTACACTGACAGAGTTGGGGCTAATACAGTTGGGCTCAGTTTCAGCTGAGTTAAAAATGCAACTTTTAGCTGTGTATATAGTAATGCCAGATCTATTGCCACAAATTTTATATCTGGTTCCTATAACACTGTTATGTGTCATTGTTTTAAAATAGATTTTTCGGGAAAGACGGAAAAAAAAAACACCCGCCTACAAATAAAAAAGCCCTTGGAGGAGTAAGGTATGGAGTGGGAATTTGTAAGGTTCAAACTTTATGTATGCAACATGAATGCAAAATCCATATTAACACATTCATTAATATCACAAAGCTTGTCAAATTGACAGATGTATTCATTTTGATTGGTCCTGGTTTAACGATTATTATTGTAGGGAGTGTGACTATAATGCAGTCTACACGTGTGTACGTAAAGTTTCAAGCATAAATGTGCAATTCCCTGGCTTTATAAGCTCTGGCAAGCTCATCAAGAGTGATATCAAAGTTCAATGAGCTCAGAATTACAATTACCAGGGACCAGGCAGTCCAGATGATCTTGATTGGTGGTCTATCTTGCAAGAATTAAGGCTAAACTTTGACCCAAGAGAGAATGAACATCTCCACTATACAATTAATTACTGGTCATCAGTGACAAATACAGCCATATAATGCTATAGTCCAATGTTTGAGACGCGTTCGTTCACGTCGGATGCGGTACATCCATACAGCTTCGCTGCGTCAAACTTGTCAATATTTGAGATGATATAATGATATATTCATTAACCTGCATATCTGGATTGACAAAACCAACATATATACGCAACCATCCCATATGTTGTCACTCAATGATTTAAGACTCAACTATAGAGATCTGGCAAAACACCCTCAATCCCATTTTTGCATCTGGCTGAACATTTTCAAAATGTTCAAAATGACTCTTGAAAACTTGATCTGAGTTAATTGTATATTTGCCTTTGGATTATCATTCCTTTCAATCCTATAACAGTGTCGACCTGGTCCAGTCTAAGAAAAGTACTAATTTTAAACCTATAATTAACTTCATAAATGTGTTGAGCAGATCAATAGCTAATTATCATGATACTACATTAGTTGGTTGATTATAATTATGTGCTTCCATAGTTTTCTTGCACACGTGTTAGCCCAGGCGTTCAGTTATTACTCCCCTAGCTAGCTTTGTTGAAATTGAACGCCATGTCGGAGTTGGGGGAATTATGAATTGCTGCTTCGTGCATCATACTGGTTTGGAATGACTGCATTATTTTGTTTATCTGTATTCCAAAACACTTTGTGTTAATTAAACCATTCATGAATAAGTCCATATTAAGTTAATTAATTCTTATCGTTTGTTCACTTTCTGCTGTGACCTCATGCAGACCAATAGCAATTGTCCATACTGACATCCAACTATGCTGAGTGCAAAGGAGCTATAGTAATATGGTGTACTTTCATTCCCTTAGAATGTCCTCCATTTTGGACATTAATTGGACCATTACTTCTATGATTTCATGGAACATTTTTGGAAGGAGCTTTTCCAGTTACTTTCCTGGCCTAAGTATCACTATAGTGGGTTTGACAACTGTAGGTTCTTCCTTGTGCTAATTTCTGAACTAGCTTAGCCCCCCCCCCCTGGGCGACCTCCACTACTGGGAACGGTTGGAATGTCTATCAAATGTTTCAGTTTCGATGCCTCGATCTAGGTAGAACATTCTGCTTATATAAAGTTGTTTTCAGGCCATCTCCATTGAGCCAGGAAATTTGAGGTTTGAGCCATATGGGATAAGGTTAATCCCTAAGA
>JAODAG010336659.1:0-10407 GCA_027574785.1 Orphnurgus asper
TATAGGCTCCATATAGTAGCCTATAGGCTCCATATAGTAGCCTATAGGCTCCATATAGTAGCCTATAGGCTCCATATAGTAGCCTATAGGCTCCATATGGTGGTAGCCCAACTTTACTGGGGGGTATACGATTTTCTGTTATTGACAGGGTGGTGGCAGTTGGTGATGTTATAAAGACATCATAGCCTGCAAACATATATCCCATGGATATGCACATTAAAGCAACATTGCAACTGGAAAATTTCACATAAAGCTTGCCTTCTCTGGAATTTAAGTTCATAGCCATTGCAATATCCTATGTAGAACATTGAAAGCATCTTGGCATTATTGTTTTCTTTGGTTTATGCTATTGGTTTATGCTATTAGTGCTAATTTATGCTCTTAGTTAATAATTTGTATGTATATACATAGCTAGGTGTGGGGTACTGGTTCATAGCTAGCTATAGGTCAGGGTTTGTTTTCATAGAGTAAGGTGGGGATAAATTTTCATAGCTAGGGTGAGGGTTTCTTGTTCCTAGCTAGATGATTGTTTTTAGTTCAAGTTTAGGTGAGGGTTTGTGGTTCATAGCAAGGTGATGGTCTGTTGTTATTCATGGCTATAGGATGAGGGATTGTGATTCATTGCTAGTGATGATAGTTTATAGCTAGTGTTTGTGATTCATAGCTAGGGTTTGTGCTTCATAGCTAGAGGTGATGGTTTGTGGTCCCTAGCTTTGGTGCAGATTGATGGTTCATGGCTAGGGTGAATATTTGTAGTTCGTCTCTAGGTTAGGGTTTGTGGATCATCCACAACTACGGTTATAATTCTTAGCTATGGTAAGGGTTTGTGGTTCTCAGCTAGATTGAGGGTTTGTGGTCCCTAGGCTTGGTGCAGGTTGATGGTTCATGGCTAGGGTGAATATCTGTAGTTCATCTCTAGGTTAGGCATTGTGGATCATGACTACGGTTATAATTCTTAGCTATGGCAAGGGTTTGTTGGCCTTCATTTGCGAAGTTTACCAATTGCTGCAGGCAATATTTGAGTAAGGTTACAAATATCATAAACCAAGCAAAGCCTTATAGTTGCTTTTCTGAAAATTTAATTCAATGATCTCAGGGGTTCTTGGGGCTGAAATTTCAGCATTATTACTCCAGTCTGCTTTTGACCATAGCTGGAATCAGCAGTCGACGGTGTTCAGACTGTCGAATCCAAACCTCTGGCATTTCAATTACATTTAGAACAGCTTTGTATCCTTGGTTAGGTGTTAGCCTTTATTGATCTTTAATAGCTACGAATCTCTGACCTCCCACATGAAAGGCCTGCTTTTGTAATCGTTATTATACTCCCACTATGCCTCGTGCAACGATTCCTTCTCTCAAAAGATTGAATCAATTTAACAAATAACTTAATTTTAAAAGAATACCATTTAATTTAAAAGAAAAAATACCCTTTACAATTTGATGAGTAAGTGACTGCGCATGGGAAAAGTTGTCTTGATTAATGGACCGATGATAAGGCGGGAATAAAAGCAGGCAGTGATAGCTTTACCAAAAGAATTAATAACGGTAATGATATGTCGATCTTTACATAAAACTTGTAATGATATGTCACTCTTTACATAAAACTGTAATGATATGTCAATCTTTACATAAAACTAATGATATGTCAATCTTTACATAAAACTAACATATGCCAATCTTTAAGTAAAACTAATTTATATGCCAATCTTTATTGTTAAATTATAATGATATGCCAATCGTTACGCAAAACTGTAATGATAGGTCATTTACGTCAAATTGTACTGATATGCCAATCTTTACATAAAACTAATGATATACCAGTCTTCATGTTAAATTATAATTATATGCCAATCTTTACATAAAACTGTATAATGATATGCCAATCTTTACGTAAAATTAATGATATTCCAATCTATACATAAAAATGTAATGATATGTCAATCTTTACATAAAAATGTAATGATATGCCAATATTTACATAAAACTAACATATGCCAATCTTTCAACTAAACTAATGATATGTCAATCTTTATGTTAAGTTATAATGATATGCCAATCTTTACATAAAACTGAAACTGTAATGATAGGTCATTCTTTACATAAACTGTAATGATATGCCAATCTTTACAAAACACTAATGATATGCCAATCTTTATGTTAAATTATAATGATTTGCCAACCTTAATGTAAACTAATGATAAGGCAATCTTTACCTAAAACTTAATGATATATATGATGATCCTTACATAAAACTGTAATGATATGTCAATCTTTACATAAAACTGTAATGATATGCCAATCTTTGTATTAAATTATAATGATTTGCCAATCTTACAGTAATCTAAAATTGTAATGATATGCCAATCTTTACGTAAAACTGTAATGATATGCCAATCTTTACCTAAAACTAATGATATGTCTCATCTTTATGAAAAACTATTAATATCCAATCTTTACGTAAAACTAATCGAGATTCCAATCTTTATTTAAAACTTTAATGTATACAAATCTTTACATGAAAATGTCACGATATGTCAATCATTATGTAAACTGTAATGATATGCCAATTTTTACAGAAAACTATTGTGAAATGCCAATCTTTATGTAAAACTATGATTACATGCCAATCTGTGCCTAAAACTGTAATATGCCACTCTGTATATGAAACTGTTGTGATATGCTAATCTTTACATGAAACTCTAATGATATTCCAACCTTTATGTAAAATTGTTATGATATGCCAATCTTTACATAAAACTGTATAATGACATGCCAATCTTTATGTAAAACTAGTGATCTGCCAATCTATACATAAAAATGTAATGATATGTCAATCTTTACCTAAAACTGTAATGATATGCCAATATTTACATAAAACTAACATTCTTTATCAATCTTTATGTAAAACTATTAATGGTATGCCATCTTTACATGTACATATGAATCTTTTCTCTGCTTTAACAATGTTGTCCTAACCATTACCTTTAATATATTATGTATTAGTATTAGAAGGGTTTTATTCTTACAAATGTATGCTTCGGAAAATGTAAAGTGCATTGCAGGCTGCCGTTGTCCTTCAGAATTATGGACTGTCTGCGACCTGTCGTTTATAGCATTATGACAATGCATCACGCCAAGTCCTTTAAATAGATTTGCTGCAATATTTCTGAGTCGACGTCACGGCTGTAGCGATATCAAACTGTGACTCTATTGAATAAATTTTGCAGACATTATTACAATATTTCATACAGGTAGCTATGGTAGTTTGTTGCATCAAGCATTCATGGGTGGGGGGGGGCGGTTATCAAATTTGATGAAACTCGCTGCAAACAGAGGAAGACAGTTACGCGACGAGCTTATAATGTGGATGCAATTATTTGATCGTATATAATTTAAATATAACCGTAATCTGGCCTGTTCGTGAGCCGTGCAAGTATCCGCTCCACTTTGAACGTGGAAAAAAAAATGCCTTTCAACTACTTGCCTTTTGGGGGGAACTTTCCATCAATTAAGTCTTCCCTCGATCAGAGCTTGACCCGACATACTTTTCCCCCCCCCCCCCACCCGTGACACGGTGGTTAAGTACATGAACCCTCTCTGTACATGAATGTGCAGTGTGTGTGTGTGTGAACTGCGTGTGTGTGTGAACTGCTCTACATTTTTTCCCTCGACATTTGAAGAGAAAGAAAAGAAGGGAAAATCCAAGCTGGAAGGACCGTCGTCGAGTTCACTACCACGGATCTCCGAGGAGAAAGTAGTTCGGATGTTATCTATCGGGACGCTGCTGCGTCTGCAGGCGGCTGCTGGCCTCGCAAAAGAGGAAAAGCGAGGAAGAGGCAAAAAAAAACTAGGGCGCAGAGCTCTGGATGAGCGGGTCGTAATTTTGGGCAGAGTTAGCCACCATCGTGGTAAGCGGGGGCCGGTGGGCGTCCTGAACAACGACGACGATGAGCCCCAAACCAAAAAAAAATTGGCCGTGACCCACCCGCATGTTTATTTGCATTATCGGCCAACTTGGGGCGTTTTTAAAATGGAGAGGAAAGGGTTTGAAATAAGAAAGGAGAGTGTTTTAAATATAAGAGGTGGTTGAGGTCAAGAAATGGGACAAGTTTACTGGTGCATTGGAGGTTGAGATGTTACAGGCATTAATTACAGTAAGCGAGTGTTTTGGCGACTAAGGTTTGGTGAATGGCTTCTAGAGGAGAAGATGAAACAAAACACCAGGAGGGAATGGTTTTGAATAACGAGACCGTGATCGGTCATCATTATTTCATGGACATCATTTATCATTTTAAGAAGTTGCTTAAAGGAACCAAGGAATATTGTTAATGTTGGAAATGTCCTACAATGGTGACATCCCTCCTCCCTCCCACTGACAGTTTATCTATCCCACATTTGACATTTACCTTGGATGACGGTTTGCCCGGCATCCAATTTTTGGGGCTAGCAGAGCAGTTATTGTCCTGACTACGACCCTCGCTCTACGTCAGGACCGCGGTTGCTTAAAACTTCCACGCTACCTTTTGGATGACCGTTTGCTTGGCGACCGACATTGGGGCTACCATGCAGAGCCATTTTTTTTTGCCTGACTACGGCCCTCGCTCTACGTCAGAACCACGGTTGCTTAAAACGCTCCATGCGTTACGAGTGGTGATAACTTGGCTTGAAGTAACGTATCCTTAAGCCCTCTCCCGGCTTGGCCAGGCGTTTTGCCAGTCTTCCGGCTTTGCAAGGCATTTTCTTTTGGCAGCGAAACGTTTTTATCCGAGCGACCCTGGCAGGAAGCAGCGACAGACACGTCTTGGCTAGTTGCGAGCGACGCTGGACGCCGATTACCCGGATGGACGTTTTGCACAGCCTCTCCCGCGGGTTGAACGTCGCCGTCTTCGTCGTAAAACTACGGCAGACACAACCGTGTGGCCACCGGATTTGAACGTTGGAGTCCGTGGGCAAGTGCGATGGATGGACGCTACACACGCATAGACTAGGATACCGCGGACTGGAAGCTCTTGCTTGGTCTGACATGGTAGCCACAATTTATGATTTGAATACAAAATTAAGGAGGTGCTTCGAATTAACTCCGACGCCAAATAAAACTTGATTACAGTTGGCATCGCAGTTCTTCGTATCTCCGTTAACGTCCCATATCATTTGTAAAATCGATTAGAAAAATACAGTTTCTTTTTTTAACTCGTGAGAAAGTGTTTTTTTTTTTTTTTTTTTACGTTGGAGAAAATCCACTTTGGGTCGCCCAGCCCAAATGCTAATTAATTTCCAATCACTTTCGGCAATGGAAGAGAACATGCGATCAGAATGGTTTGAAATCATCTCTCAAGCTTACGACGTCGGCACTTAAAGTCGTCAGCACTAACGTTGCGGGGGAGAAACCGAGAGAAAGGTTATCATTCTAGGTTTAATAGCGCTCGACCATCGCTACCCCGAGGTGCAAAATCCGTCTCGGAACGAACGGATGGTAAAAACTACGGCCAACACCTCCCTCCCGGATCTGCTCTCGTGTGGTTTTTTAATTGTCAGCTGCTGATAAATGCAGCTGTAAGGGAAGGCAGGAGGAAATAACGACAGAAGGAAGCGGAGGAGAGAGGAAAATAAAAATAGATGGGAAAATAAAAATAGATGGGAAAATAAAAATAAATTATAATAAATAATAAAGGAACAAAGTATTCATGAATCGATGCAGCTTGCAAAGTTGCATCCTGGTCGTTCACCGTGCCGTTGAGAGCGTTCACGACCGGGAGGGGGGGGGTGTGGTGACAAAGAAGGTTTGGTGGGTTACCGTGGCGATGGTGTAATTGTACTTAACAATTTTTTTGTGATTTTGTCGGCGCCATCGTCCGTCGCTCTTTTTTTCGGCGAGTACTATACGGACGGACGCTGCGATTCGACGTCGATAACCTTTTTGCTGTAAAATCTTGAGGAGGGCTTTTTTCCCCCCAACAGAAAGTGGAAGAAAATAAAACCCAAGGAGGTGAAAAAGGAGGTTACAAATAATTAACAAGGGAAGGATGGTCGATCTGTTCCAATTTATATTCAGATCGCATTTAAGTTGGAACCGTGTTGAAACCGACCGCCAAAAGAAACATTAAATCGGCTGGGGATTCTTCCTGACTGTGCACAGAGCAGGTTTTTTCCCCCCCCCCCGCACGGTTGATAATTACAACTTCGGTTGCCTAAAAGGTTTCATTGGTTGCTCTCTGACGATATCGTATCGGTTTTTATCTTGACAGGAACCAGAGGAGGCAGAAGCCATGGAGGACCAGGAAGGGGCCGACACCCCCGGGAATTACAACCCTCAGCAAGAGATGACAGCACAGGTAAAACACAGTCCGGTATTACTAAGGATTCGTTGCACGTTCGGAGAAATGTTCCCTAATGAAACTCTCTGGAGGTAAACTTGCAGCGTTAATTTTAAACCTGCACCCCTTCGGAAAATCCCAATTCCTCCAACCATCAGTGACACTGTTCAAGATTTGCGTAACCGGCACCTTGGAATGACAATGTGGACATTGTTGCAATGCTAAATAGGGAAGACGACGCATCTACACTTGCATACCTCCGGAATGGAACCAACCCGAGAACAAATGTCTGGGGCTCTCGCAGGTCCTGCTGTATGCGACAAATTTGAATACCGTATTGTTTAATTTGGTCCCGAAAATAAGGTGTCTGACGTTTCCATTTGAGGTGATTTTTCATCAATTTGTAATATTTGGTTATCGTTGCGGGGAAGATAAAGCCTTATCCGCCGGGGTTTGGTCCTTATTAACTGCGTTCTGATTGTTTCAAACCACGACCCTCTGATCCTCACGTTGGTGGTGGTGGTGGTGGTAGAATTGGTGTAAGAGCCTGCCTGGCCCTCCCAATTAGAAGAAGATTCTTCTTCGAGTGTTTGTTTATAAATGGAACAGAAGTTGGTTGTCCTTTGAATGGACCTTTAAAACTACTTACAGAGTTTTAAACAATTGATTTTGTTTATATATAGCTCGTGCCTTAAAAGAAATTCATTTTAATAAAAGTTTCATTCAACTTGAAAGAATAATAGCATCCACTAGTGAATCTCCTCCGCCTTTGTTTCCGGTCGAGTGGATTCTGCCCCCCCGGCCGCTTTGTCTCCCGTTGGTGGATTTGCTCTTTGTCAGATCGCTCTGGCTGATTGGTTGGGGGAGGGGGTGGGGGTGGTGTCCTCTGTCAGCCCTGCCCATCGAAAGTATTCATCGAAAGAGCTGATAGACATCATAAAGGCTGATAATGTAGAAGGATAGTATCATCCAATATCAGCATACACCCCAAAGTTTTATTCATCAGAAGGGATACTATATCATCCAATGTTAGCAGCACATATACCCCAAATTACATTCATCAGAAGGATACTATATCATGAAACATCAGCTTATACTCAAATTAAATTTCTTCAGAATGGATAATGCAATGTCAGGGTAACATCAGGTGGCATGTAGCTCTCTCTGTAGCAATACATGTAGCTGTAGCCATTTTGCTACTGCGATGATAAAGCTTTCCCACAGAGGGATAATAAAAGGGATACAACCATTGACGTTGCTCCGGTGCTTTCTGCCGCCTACATTAGCATTCCTAGCGCGTAACGCTTTTTGAACAAATTTTTTGCTCCGCAGAATAGTCAGCAGCAACCGCAGCCCCTGAACAACCAACAGCCAAGCTCCACATCTCCCCAGCCCGGGAACCCCCCCAATACCATCAACAACACCCTCCACATTCCCCAGTCACCACCCCCTGACCCATCATCTCCTACCCCCCCTGGACCCAGCTCCCAGGAGTCGGAAGGAGGAGACACCATCACAGAATCTGCTGAGATTGAATGAAGGTAAAACATTTGTACTTATTTAAACAAGTCGTTAAATGGTATGTGACATTTATTTATTTATTTATTCATTTATTTATGCATTTATGCATTGAAAGTTTATATTGGGACAGGATTGGTTATAAGTGTTGGACTGTACACTTAGATTATTCACACCTTTATGAGGTACACTGAGCTGATTATTCACACCTTCATAAGGTACACTGAGACTGATTATTCTTAACTCTATAAGGTACACTGAGACTGATTATTCTTAACTTTATAAGGTATGCTGAGACTGATTATTCATACCTTTGTGAGGTACACTGAGGCTGATTATTCACACCTTTTTGATGAGGTACACTGAGACTGATTTTTCATACCTTTATAAGGTTCACTGAGATAGATTATTCACACCTTTATAAGGTACACTGAGACTGATTATTCACACCTTTTTGATGAGGTACACTGAGACTGATTATTCATACCTTCATAAGGTACACTGAGACTGATTATTCATACCTTTATAAGGTACACTGAGACTGATTTTTCATACCTTCATAAGGTGCACCAAGACTGATTATTCTTAACTTTATTTGGTATGCTGACACTGATTTAGCATAACCTTTATGTGGTGATTTGAACTCCCTTACATATCGCAGTCGCGGTTTTTCTGTCTTTCTTCCTTGCTTATCGGTCATAAAATCTTAAATCATCCATCCATCAAAGGTTATCGTCTGATTGCATTAACCGCCCTCACCGGTAAATTAATTAATACAATCGATTGCCTTCAAAGCACACACACCCCCCCCCCCATTTCTCTTTGGAAAGATATATAATATCCGTCTATTTTTATCAAATTGTTTTGGTGCGCATTGTTTAACGGATCTCTGGCCTGGAAAACTGATTGACAACGAATTCTCACGGATTGAAAGGGTGTGGGCAAGTTCCTTTGTCCGAGATGCCTTAAATCTGTTATTTAGTAGAGCATATAATAGCTTCGAGTTCATTGATGCAATTCAAATGGAACCAACCCTCGTAATTTGATTGTGTAACGTCCCGGCTTGTGAAGGCTGTTTTGCCAGAGGCTCTCTCTGATGTGTTTTCCGCGGGAACCCTTTGTTCGAATCCCCCCCGACAGTTTAAACGACAACGGCTGCTTTTGAAGGTCTTTGTCTGACTTGGTGGAATGCCCCGACGACCGGCCATACAAAAGCCCGCGGATTTCACCGTCAGCCCCACCGTTTAAAGCATTCCCGTGGGAATAATGAGGGATGCTTATGATGCTATGAAAAGATTGGGACCTGCGAATGTGGACCCTGCAGATGGTGGTTCTTTATAAGCTCCACCACACATGGGAAGGATGTGCGTTAGCCTTCACGAAATTGGAGTTCTCGAATTCTCACGCTTTGTATTTCTATAAAATATTGTTCTTTGGATTGTTTTTTTTTTAACCATAACATGATATATTAGCATTTTTTTTCTTCTTCAAAGTTTCATAAGCTTGTTATGATGTTTCGCTATCGACGGGTTGAAGGCGTGTGCGATATGTGCAACCTTGAGTCGTGCGTGATTGCAGATGTCACGGAGAATTGGGGCAGGGAATAGGGGGAGGGAAGGCATGGGAGAAGAGGACTAAAACAGTCCCCCTTCACAGACATAATATGTCTAGAGAAGTTAAAGGTAAATAAGAGAAGTTACATTATGAGACATTATGTCATCCAGTCATTCCCTGTTACCCGAGGTGAAAATAGATCAAGGAAATTTAACTTCTCTTGAGCTTAGGCGAGTTCCGAGAATTGATAGGCAATTTTCTCTTGGGTGGTAGACTTTGAGGTCTGTTGGGGGTTCTTGTGGTTTTGGGTCCTTTAATTTTTTGGGGCTCTCTTTG
Source organism: Orphnurgus asper (assembly GCA_027574785.1). Lineage (NCBI taxonomy): Eukaryota > Metazoa > Echinodermata > Holothuroidea > Elasipodida > Deimatidae > Orphnurgus > Orphnurgus asper. The sequence goes on from JAODAG010336659.1 coordinate 9,723, forward strand.
AGTGGACGGACAGTCCTGTCCTCCCTGGGCCTTTTCCTTGTATATCTATATTATCTTTATCGATGGTTAGGTCCAAATTAATCCTCTTCCGTCTACTCCGCGACTGCAAGTCATGTCATCAGGCAGATCTGTAGGCGGTGATTCGAGTCGATGAGACGCTATACCACTGTTTTATAACTGTTTTATGTTTTTATGTTTTAAGTCCCTCCTGGCGGGGGGGGGGAGGGGGTGGAAATCGCTTTTTCAGACCGTCAACCGATGATACATTCAACCAAATTGTAAAATTCGCTCGCCAATTTCTTAAGCCTAGTATAACGTTATGCGTTGACCACAACAGACAAGTGTATCTGTACCCACCCACATTAGGCCTAACTGTTACTGTTGGCAGTACAGCATAACGTTAGGCTAGGCGTCAAATAACGTTAGCCTATTTAAATAGTGTTGGGCCGATATGCCAATATCAGCTAGTTCTGACCGAAATCCGATAACGATATTGTAAACCATGTACGTAACGGTCATAAATCATCGGCTGCGTTCAGTACATCATTATTCATTGTTACCCTCGATGAAATATTTGTGGAATAATGTGTGGGGGGGGATGTCTTCAAGTTCGTGAACCCCAAACGCAACAACCGCAGATTTAGCTGTTTACCACGTACAGTATAAACTACTACTACTTTATAAT
>JAODAG010336725.1:0-10404 GCA_027574785.1 Orphnurgus asper
TTCAAGTTTGTTTAAAGCTGCTACTTTGTACCAAATTCCTGTATGTACTAAATGTAGGTTACGCTGTTTCGTCTAACTGGCATGAAGGTCATTGGCTAGGAAAACATTCGCACAATGAAAAATTGCAGCAGGAATAAAAAAACAAACACAAGACATTCTTTGTTGTTTCCCCGGTGAGTTTTGTGGTGACCCCTTTCACGTAGATTTGTGAGGACACTTTGAAGCATTGACGACTACTGCTCACACTCGAGGTTATTGTTGACAAACAATGAGGTCGGAAAGAGGCTTCATTGGCTATCAAGTCAAAAACTAATCAGTCTCTTGGGAGACATTTCATTGCGGTAACTGCTGCACGATTCGTGGAATGTTCTCGTTGTGAAATAAACCGCTTCGGGAAGAGCGAATATTGATGACTGGCGATTGGCGGGAATTAGTGCGAGATTCTTGAAATCCTAGTGCCAACCCTGCATATTCAGGAAAGGAAGTTTATGTAGAGGAAATTAATATTTTAAACCCTGTTTAACCACGTTACCCTTTGTTCTATGTCTTCAGGTTTAATCGTCTTTTTTCCCCCTCAGGTGGTGCTGTTAGCTTGCTAGCCCTGAATGGACTCTTCATACTGATAACCAAATACAACCTGTGAGTTTACGCTTCATACTCGTAACCAAATACAACCTGTGAGTTCACTCTTCATAGTCATAACCAAATACAACCTATGAGTTCACTCTTCATACTCATAACCAAATACAACATGTGAGTTTACTGTTAATACTCATAGCCAAATACAACCCATGAGTTTACTCTTCATACTCATAACCAAACACTTTAAACAATTTAAATGCAGCATATCGATTCGGTAATAATTAAAGCAAGGAAAAAAGTATGTTATGTACCTTCCTGTCTCTTTGCTTTAATTTTGAGACTTAAGGAACACCTCTTTTATCACTGACTTTGAGGAGCAGCCTCTTTTCCCCCATATGGTCCAGCCTAGACATGGAATTTGCTACCATGGGCACAGATGGGCCATCGAAACCAAGGCCCATTCTAAACGTTCAAGTACATATGACCTCGATATGACCTTTTGACAAGTGACAGTAGGGGGGCAAATGTAATCGAAATAAAATATGGAAGATAAGATAATATGGAAGGCCCACTGAAAACCTACGTGAATTGTCATTAACCAGTTTGCTCAGACATCTTAACACTAATGATCTGCCTCTGAAACAAAAGGTTAATGGTAACCTAAACTTGTACCATAAAGCATCTAATCGTTCGAAATTTATAAATATATGGATTGTAGGAGAGGGAAGATTTGTCAAATTAACTTCAAAAATATCCCTGGAGCAATTCCATTCTTTCTTCATTATTCAGGGAATACCCCCACTTTTATACAAAGTTGTACAACTTGTTCGAGCCGTCAATCTTCCACGTCAAGTATAAAGCGAGATTCTTCCATCTGGCTGACCTTTTCCTGACGTCGACGTAAGTTTTTGACGAGTCACGGTGACTGCTGGATATCGAAAGAAACGTCCATTAACACTGTTTCAACCAAGCTGGTGCTTTTGGGCGGAATTTGTTAAAATATAGACCTTTTATTAAGGGTTATTAGAGAAGATAGGCAGATCCTATGGGCGCACTCCCGCCTGAACTCTGAAAGCAAAAGTATGCATTGTCGTATTTATAACTTCACTCCAGTTACGATGGCAACATTTTCTTAAGGCTTGATAGGTTTTGTTTTTTAATTTAATGGGATGCTGTCTTTATGGGGGATGGGGGTGAGGCAGCTGTCATTGAATTACTACATCACTTAGAACCTTTCTTTTTCTGTTTTTCTTTAGACATTTACCCTCTTACCTAATAGCCGCCTTCGCAAAGAGGTTGTCCCGGCTCTCCCTGGTCGCGCCGCCCAATGCCCTGGAGTACGTCATCCCCTTTATAATCAATCTCTTTGTCAGGCATCCGAATTGCACCATACTTATCCACCGGACAGGGGGAACTCTGGGTGAGTAGTCACGTCGATCGTTTGTCGTCCGAAAGACCCGGAGGCGCTCCCCGGCTTCGATATGCGATACGACTATCTACTGTCTGAAGAAACTCTTTTTCAGCAAAGCATTACAAGCATAAGTAGTCAACTCCTGTCCCTGTATGGCCCTGCACTGTCCTCTTAGTCCTGTCCTATGTTGCATTGATATTGGTGCTTCATAAAACTATTGAATAATTGTAATAACATCCATGTACTATCTCGGTTGGAAATGCGGTCAGTGTCGCTTTAATTCTACACGAGAGCTTTGGAAAATAATATTTCTTCAAAGCATACATGTAATATGTATGCTCTATTAATTTTTGATATTTACCAAGTGGGAATAGAAATCCATACACATTGGTTGTTTGTGTGTTAAAAGTGAACGAATTCCACTTCTTTCTCAGATTATGATGATTTACAAATTACGATCATAACAAGTTACAGAAGCGTTTAACAAAATGGTGCTCACAAATGAATGATGAGATGAGTTCACTTATGCTAGTGCCATTCCATTAGTCGGGATGTGGATAAGAAATGCAGATACGGCACGCAGTTCCGAATTGCAGAAACAAAATGTGGGGTAGGCCTCTACCACCAGCAACATGGCTCCGGATGTGTCCACGCTGTATGTAAGACAAAACTGACTTTGTCAACAAGAGTAGCTTAATGTCGCTGATAATGTTGATCTCGCTCGACATACTAAAAACAAAAGTGTTCATTTATAGAGTACCACGTATGGAAATGCTTTACCAATCGCCAGCTACAGGAATACAAGGAGCAGCCAGTTTTTCTGCGTCCGTATCCGGACCCAAAAAAGCATTCGGACCTGTGCTAATGGAACTGCACCTGGTAAAGTCAATGTGAGCGACGTCTACCGCTTCCGTACTGATGGAACCGGACCTGTCGATATTTGATGTCCACCGTCTCCGCATCCATACTAATGGATACTAGCTCTTTACCTTCAGCGTCTATACTCGCTTGTGTCTATACTAGCTTATGCACTAGGACAACAACTTTGATGTTAATTCATGCATTGAAAAATTTGCTTAATACCCCCCCCAAAAAAAAACATTTTGTTTTGTAGAATTTACATCAGATCCCTACATCCACGAAGAAGTAGATCCGGCAAAGTGTAAAGCTTTGGAGAGTTGCCTCTGGGAGCTGGAGACCCTTCAGTCTCATTACCACCACGGGGTAGCCACCCAGGCCAAGAGGATCCACCAACCCCACCCAAAATTGGAAGAAGACCTCAGCGATCTGCTGGACCTTGACGTTGCAGATGTAAGTCCATCTGTTATTGTCTGCTGGAAGCTCATACGACCCTATCCTTGTGACAGTGGATGAACAAGCGTTTTATCTTTCCAAGCCAGGGGTTCAAGGCAGACATGTAAATATCCACCACATCCCTGCTTATGTCCCTCCCCCACCCAAGGGATGTGATGAGGCAATGGGAGAGGTGGATTTCAATAGATTAACATGACAACAAAGTCATGTGACACATTGACTCACATTCAGGGTATTCTCATTTCAAACCCACTCCAGGCAGGCTGATGTACGCGGACAAAGTCTGCGGTCGAATATGTGCGTTCGTGGGGGAGAAGTGTATTTTGTAAGACGAGCAGTTATCTGAGATACTAGACCGTACAGACCCCGGATATAATGTAGTTTTAATACGGTGACGGGAAGCCAAATCCATCGGATTGAGTCATTTATTTGTTCTTTTCCTCTTTGCAGATGATCAGCAGAGAGACCCAAAAGAAAGTGAGTTCCGTACCTCTGGAGTTCCAACCGGCCAAGAAACTCTTCGGCGGCCACGAGGATACGTTCAGCGCCGATTACTGGGGTTGGGGCTGATAAACCAAGCATCAGCAAAAAAGGCCAATATTTAAGGCGCAATGCAACATGAAAACTCACAAAAAGCAAGAATAGCGAGGTCAGCGTGGAGAATGTGCTCTAACCCACTGCCACTCTAAACCTTCAGCCGGTCATTTGTTTGGCTTCGGTTTAAAGGTTGCAAAAGGGACGAAATTACGACCGTTTGTAATGTCCGAGGCTGTTAGGGAATGGGAGGAATTGCTTACAACGAAGTTTGGAACGCGGTGTCCATGCTGGGCGGGCAAATGTTGATAATCTGATGACCTTTGACATTGTAAATCATTAAGACATTACGGAACAACTTATCTGTCCGTGAAATCATGCACCTCTGCAAGAGGGTCTGCAGCATCAACGTAAGTGCTTTGGGAACTGACCGTTGACGTAAATGCTTTGGTAACCGACCGTTGACGTAATGCCTTGGTAACTGACCGTTGACGTAAGTGCCTTGGTAACCGACCGTTGACGTAATGCCTTGGTAGCCGACCGTTGATGTAATGCCTTGGTAACTGACCGTTGACGTAATGCCTTGGTAACTGACCGTTGACGTAATGCCTTGGTAACTGACCGTTGACGTAATGCCTTGGTAACTGACCGTTGACGTAATGCCTTAGTAACTGACCGTTGACGTAATGCCTTGGGTAACTCCTTGGTAACTGACCGTTGACGTAATGTAGTGTTGGGATATCGCAGGAAACCTTGTTACTGTAGTGTAACAGGTTACATTTTTTTGGCAGTCCTGTATACACAGAGCAATTCAATTGGAGTGTATATGCTTTCATATCAGGAACAACATGTCCTTTGAATTATAGTGTAAATGTGTCTGCTGATTTCAGCTTGATCCAACTCTCTTCTATGATGACCAGAGACCATTAAACTACCCACCATGTGGGGCCTCTGCTTAATTTGCTAACCAAACATCTTGGGAACAATGCACCATACACACTATGTTGTCATTGTCAAGACATACCACCCAGGGTGAGATTAAGACTGTTCTTTACAAGTCCCCAGTGACATTGGCTTGGACACTTTATTTATTTTATGGATTGGTAGAATATTGAGCTAAGATCTTTCAAAGGACATGTTCCCAAAATGCTCTGGGTTTGAATGTGAAGATACTTGAAATGTACAGCTAAATGGTCATCTTAGTATGTCTGTGATAATAGAAAGCACCATTGACATGCAATTCTCAGATGAGTAAATTTCTTACTGTGAATTAAAAACTGCAACCATCGTTGTGGATGGAGGGGGAGATTACCTTCCCCTGTAAAGTGGGGTATAGAATAAACCCCCCTACACACCCTCACGTACCCGAACATGCCGCAACACCTGCTCATATACCTTTCTCATGCAGATAACAGAGCAGTCACCTCGGGACGACTACCGATTTTTTTTCTTCATATATAGCAATTTTTCTTAAGTTTCATATTCATTGCATTTCTTTGAATGTATGTTCTTTGGCTTGTGCCCCCCTCTCAAACAAAGACACTGTACATCAATGTGCATAATTGTAACAAGAATGAAATCCTTAATTTAGAATACCCTAACATCTATTCCCCCGCACATTTTTGAGAGTGATCAGCGCCCCAACTGTACCCACATAAAACATAAGTGGTGTCACTTTCAGATACCATCACCCCCCCCGCCAAATTGCAACAATAGACGGCATTCAACAAACAAATTACTGCAAACACGACGCATACTACTGTATCCTTTGTCTCCAAAGAAGACTTGGTACGTTTACCTATGAGGATCTGAAACGTCTCAAAGACACTTTGTTTTGACCAATCACAATGTAGGATTCTGAAACAAAAACGTAATACTTGAACGTTTGAAACGAATTGATTGAATTATCACTCTAAAGTGACATAGAAGTGCACCATAAGAGGTTTTGTTTTTTATTTATGAAAATCACAATCATGCAATCAATAAAAAAAAAACGTCCAATCTATCTGGAATAGCAATGGACTCCCACCACTTTTTACTGATAATCCTGTACCCAATTTATGGCCTACATATTTGGTCAATTCAAGTGAAATCGTAGTGTCCCAATTTTTGGAAAATTGTACAATGCTTACCCATGCGCTCTATTGCAGTGGGATGGTCCCCCAATGTCAAATTTTACCAAACTTCTGCTTATGGCAGGGTTAACCCAGCTGGCTGTGGTGGGTGCTGTCCAAATTTAAGTCGCCTCTTGATCCTACCCGTCTGAAAGCTCCAGTGATCATGCTGTTAATCTTCTGCCGTGTGGCAGGTTAATCCTTAATCCTCTTCGAAAAACATCTTCACCAGGTTTTCGTTTGCACAATCTTCTTCTACCAGTCTCTTGGGCTACGAAAGATGAAACAAAAAATACCATTTGTTGGGGCAGAATTGTGATGTTGGCAGCAGTCTTGTACTGTTAACGAGTCCGTCACATGAGTATGGTCAAATAATCCGACTAAAGGTGCTCTGCGGAAGATTATAAGTCCAGGAAATTGCTGGTGGACAACGAAGAGGACCCAAATTATACAAATCTCATCGAGCAGATCAGCCATGGGCTTTGGGAATGATAGCTCTGGGGCAAGCCATAAAATGATGGGCCAGCAGGAGTCCTAAAATGATGACCCTGGGCCCATGTAACATCCCTGGAGAGCCATAAAATGATGACCATATGGTGGAGCCACAATCATGGGCATGGGGTAGTCATAAACTGATGACACTGGGCCCATGTAATGTCACTGGAGAGCCATAAAATAATTACTATATGTCTGGTGGAGCCAATTCAATCATTGGCATGGAGAAACCATAAAATAATGGGTGACCTGGACCAGGTAGAGCTATAAATTGGATGACAATTTCAACTTGATAACATATTTGGTGGGGGGGGTAATACCTTTTCACTGTAAATATATTCAATTTGACGATACAGAGCTATTCAATTCACAACCATCCTACCCCCACCCCTCCATAGTTAAGCCCTTGCACATAATAGCTCCTTACCTCCCCTCCACCCCCCTCTCTCTTTTGTATATACATGATCACAAGGATATCCCTCACCGTATTCCACTCCAGCAAGGTAGGTACTCCCGTCAGTCGCAACTTTTCGTGGACTCTAAATTCGTTCTGTTGATCCTTCCATCTAAAGTGGTGACAAAAATATATAGATACCAGGCAAATTAAGGGGCTTCTTTGATTCTGTTATTATAACTATTGGCAAATAAACTGTATTTAATCTAATACAAAGCTGCCTTCAAGGCTCGAAGTAGAGTTTGCTTGTGGGGTCCTAAAGAAGTTAATGGAGTAAAGCTGGGAACCCTATGAGACGTCCTCTAGTTAGGAACGTTGAAACCACATCTTGGTGTAAATTCATCTTCTCTTCAATGCTGAAATTGTGCTGGTTTAATCCACTTGGACAGAGACGATGGTAACCCCACCCAAGTCTCGTTGCAAGTATTAAGACGAACCATCACATCCCAGTTGATTAAATCAACGTACAGTTTCATTCACACTTGGCTACTGATCAGATAAGACGAAGCGTTACATACGTCGACCTGCCCCCGACAGAACAGTTTATGAAGATGACGTCTGCTGGGGTTTCGTTGACAGCTTTCTCGATAACTGGTTCAGCTGTGGAGTAGGAGAAGAAGAATTTATGGTGAAATGGATCCCCCAACAGGCCTGCCGATGCCTTTAAGAATGCATACTCTTGGTGGGCACTTTTTCCACAGGGTGGTAGTCTGGAGGTCTGTCGGGTCCTGGTTTTGGGTCCTCGGTTTTGGGTGTTTTTATACGGATGCTTTTGTTACTAAACTAAAACTAACTGGTACTGTTTTACTTTACTCTACGTGGCTACTTTTGTCGTACAGTACATATTGCCTACGGCAGCACCGTTTTGGGACTAAATTGTTTTGAAAAACGATGAAATAAGTTAGTGGTTTAGCATTAACGTCTGTTGGAGTACCTGTGGTTAGGCCTCCTGTTAGGCTAACACAGACGGCAGAACTCTGTACCTTTCACACAATCGGGACACCAACTCTCTCCGTTATCTCCGACCCCGCCACAGAAGAGCGCGACGATTCTCTTTTCCGAATGTTCCCCCACGAGGGCGAGGAACTTTCCGAGTCCTTCAACTGCAAGGTGCGTCGGCGGCATCTTACGGCAGATGAGCTATAGCTGCAATAATACAACAAGTAGTATGTAATCTACGTAATACCAGGTGAACACGCGAGTGCTGGAGAGACTGGACACTTTATTCGTCGACTACCTACTCTTAAGCCCGGTCGATCATTTCCTGGGGAAATACTTGAATTTCATTGGTATAAGGTGGATTACAGTCTAATTACCGGGAAATACTTGGAAGTATACTATACGTCGGCAAAGAAGGCATGCGCTATTTAGTTCTCGCAGTACATGGGAGGGTAGGCAGAGGAGCTTGCAGTGAGGATGCGGAAAACCTTTGGAAACCAGCCGCGGAGAGGGGATGGTACATCCTATCCCTGTTGTAACTTCAACTGCTACCTCCAGCCTAATTTGTGGGTCTAGCTCTTGCTCCACATGCATCATTACTGAAGACTGTCAAATAGATGGGATTCCCAACTTGAATTTTCATGTTCCTCTGCTCAGCCCTCACCGTTGTAGGTCCCTCGCTGCCTGAACCAACTCAGAATTCCTAGCTACATCATGCCAGCTACTTGCACACAGCATTAGGTACACGCTCCCTTATTTACCGGCTCAGACGGCCTTAATTAACACCCATCAGTCGGATCAATAGAATAAGGCCTATAGCCTAGGTTACTTAAGTTAGGTACCACGATCATTACTACTGAGTATACTACCGAGTTACTGCCCTGGTATATAGTATAACCAGAATAGTCTATAAACATAACTAGTAGTACTATACTAGTAGTAGTACTACCGCGGTAGTACTACTACTTACTAGTACTCGGTAATGCATGTTTCAATAACATTATTTGTGCTCAAATTTAGAAAATGACAATCGACCACATTCTCAAACTTCTTTCTAACTTAAAATTAAAAGTAATAATTAACTACAACTAGTATTAGTACTAGTATTAATACGTACTAGTAATATTATTACTGTATTATATTAACACAATAATAGTACTGGCACTGCAGTGCAGTTCGGACTGGCCTAACGTCATTGCCAACAACAGAAAATCAAAAGACGCAGTGCAATAATGCACGTGTCATGTCACGTAATTATTTTCATTGTGTTTATGTTATATTGTATTATTATATTATAATTGAAGAAGAAGTTGCTCACCTGAGCCTTGTGTATGTATGACAGCTATTGGCGACAAAACTTTATTTTCCCAAACAGGTATTCAAAGTCAGTTTTACTCGTACTATACCCACACTGTGACACCGTGACTTTGAGTTTCCCAGCTGGCATATTACGTTGCCAGATGTCAGCATAACCTCGAGGCCAGACATCCCCTAAAATTTGGCACAAAAATGCTTAAAACACTTTACTTTCAGTAAAGAAACTTATCACAGTGAAGTTATGGTATCGCAAAGCCTGGGGAGCGGCGGAGAGTTGTTGTTATAGGCCGTCAAAGGAGGGGGTTTTGATTCTACTGACAAACAATGTATACAATTTTCTGTGCCGTTGCGGCACCGAGGGAGCGACGGATATGCCGCCAGGGTATCATGACGGGACGCGGTGCCATCATGCCGGGACGCGGTGCCATCATGCCGGGACGCGGTGCCATCATGCCGGGACGCGGTGCCATCATGCCGGGACGCGGTGCCATCATGCCGGGACGCAGTGCCATCATGTCGGGACGCGGTGCCATCATGTCGGGACGCGGTGCCATCATGCCGGGACGCGGTGCCCATCATTCATAGGTCAGCAGTTCTTAACCTTTTTTGCCCCACGGTGACATTCTGGGTTAGTACCGTGACTAGTCAATGGGATGCGGATGATAACTGATATTGCATCGCAGCGCTCATAAAAAAGTCTCGCGAGATCTCATGCGAATTACTCGAGATCGAGTCATGAGATCGACAAAATATCTGTCATGAGATCTCGCAAGCAGTGAAGTTCATGAGCTTAACTGGATTTATGATCCTATGAGAATTACACGAAATCTCATGAGATTTCGTGAGAAATGCTAAATATCTCATGAGATCTCGCGAGAAGTTCATGAGCTTAACTGGATTTATGATCCTATGAGAATTATCAATTTCTCATGAGATCACTGATTTCTTGAGAATTTTTTTGTAAGGGAGAATTAACAGCCGCTCACTAACGAGGACGAATGCTCGACAGGCAGCGGCCTCATGCCTATAGTATAAACATGTACTGTATTTGTATGGTGATCTCTGCTATCATACCATAACATTCACTTCCAAGAATTGGTCCACCAAGACAGATATCAGGCGTAGGGTGTACTTCCTAAACGTTCGATATCTCCAATATGTCAGCTTTCATAAGAAGGGTGTCATATATCAAATTTCACCTTCTCCAAGGCCGGCTGTATATGGGAGGACCTGGCCTGAGGGGG
>JAODAG010336747.1:0-10403 GCA_027574785.1 Orphnurgus asper
ATACATATATATATTTATATATTATATATATATACATATATATATATTTTCTCTAGATACTGCCTAATCTACTATAATTAGCTAGTACCAGGTGTCTGCACCTTTCACATGACTTCTGTAAGTCATTACCCCCATATGTACTTCCTGGTTGTTTGCCCACCATTAATTCCTTGTTTAGCCACTCTTCTCATTTCCTCGAACGGTAGCCTACTACTTACGGTACCGGCTGTCTTTTACATCTATATATCTCTGGGAGGGAAATGCTAGTAATTAAATCGCTCAGCCAGTGAACTCAAAAGTGGCTCACCTGTTAGGAACAAGGTTCCCATCTGTTCTGGTAGGGGATAATACCCATACTTCAAAAGTCGATCATTCATTTGCTCAATGTTGCGGTATGAGCGCACAATCACAGCAGCCAGAAGATATACTTAGAAATATTCATTATTTGGTTCGTTTGGTACCATCCAGGTAAGAGTCTTTTCAAATAATTTCTAACAGATTTTAATGTGTTATGTGATTTACTTGATTACCATGTTGAACTAACTTGTTGAATTGCTACGATTCTATCCAAGAATCCATTTCCTCCACATGTAAATTTTTTTACAGCTATTTAGCAGTAAAAGGATTGCATTGTCCTGTTTTGGTGTATCATGAGTAGTTTATTGTCAATAATAATAAGCTTTCTTTGCAATGATTATTATTGGTTTTAATTTAATTATGTTTTAATACATGGCAGATATATTACCACATGTTAGTTAGGGCCTGAGCAGGCCCAAAACATTATCACATGTAAGGCAATATATCATTTGTTATCATAAATGTTACTTAGCATGGCCATACTCTCATTACGGTCCCATCAGCTAACTTTTAAACTTTTAACTATGTAGGCTATTCTCATAGGGAGTCTGTATAAATAGCGATGTTAGTTACCATTGGTAGCAGCCCTATTTGTGGGGTATTTATGTATATAGCATGCACTTGTAAGACTAAATAGACACATCGTTAGGACATTTATTATTCATTACCAATCTCCAGTTCTTCAATACAGAATTCGATTTTCGCTCTCGTTGAGTAGTAAACCTCAAGTAGCAATGTTGAAAGTTGTATACAATCGTAAGATTAGTTGTTATTATTTTCAACTGAATATGACAGTGCACATACTTGAAATGACACACTTAATTTTGTCTATTTAACCACGCTGTGACATTTAGCCATCCGATTTAAAAGTATAAACATATATTTTTACTTTCGTTTTACAAATAATGCAAATAAAATCACAATAAGTGACTTCAAACATGTACTTCGTTATACAACTGTTCATGCAAATGTTGATAAGTGATTATAAATCTCTCATAATTTTGAAAGCTTACCGTTCCAATAAAACATTGATACATTGCAGTGCTCAGTGATGAGTTATGAGAAGAGGCAACCTATTAGTCTACTAGCTAACAAGGAAGCTCACAAGGTCATTGACTAATGGATGTAGACTTTGATAACCTTTACAGGAAGGTGCAGAAAGGTTGATTATGCATTTCATAGTTTTCTGATATGAGTAACGCTCATTGCAAGCGTCGAACGAGTATCAGTGTAATATAAATAATGGATTCCACGAAGCATTAAGAGATAAAACAAACTGGATGAACTAGCTTATTATTAGTCGAATAAGAAACTTTACATAATACCAGGTTCTGTCAATTAGCGGAAATTAAAATAAATGTAATGAACTTCTGATGGTTTGTGTTTCATTGTACTTACTAATAAAAAGAAACTTTGCATTTTCTCTCAAGCAAAAATCAACGGCGTAGACATTTGAAAATCGACTAATTTTAGCTTTTTCTGTTCCAATATTAGACACCCATTCGTTTTACATTCTGTAATAAAAAATAAATAAACAATTACGTCCTCTGTCTGCACATAATTCTCTAAATAAGTCAACAATTTCCGCGTGAGTTGAAACTTATTCGATAAATTGCATGACTAAACATTCCCATAGTGACGTGTATCCTAGAAGTGATTCAAGTTAGCGCGGGGCCTTAGGGGTTTCTTCATTACTTAATCGACAGAATGCAATTGTCTTTTAAAGCCGCCCAATTAATTTCGCTACATCGCCTTGCTGGTATCAATCATGGCTGGCCTGACCGATTTCCAACGTTCCATTCCCTAGGTGCGTGTTTGACTGTTGGCGAAATAGCTTATGGGCCCGGAGTCGCGCGTGTAGGCTACAATAGAGTGTAAATTGCATTTTGTCACCCCGTGTTTAGCAGAAAGGTTGTTACACTAAAAGTGTGAAGAAGAAAATAAATGATCATGCCGGGGTAAGTCTAGACCATGCACGTTCCTCGCCATTCCTTTCTTTTTGGAGTACAGTAATAAACGTCGTCGATAAATGGTAAATATCAAGAGAGTCCTGCTGCAAATATCATACAAATCTCTTAAAAGCCTGCGGCAATGGAAAAAAAATCACAATTTTTAAACGTAAGTAATATTCCATCAATACCTGTGTCTATATTTACGTAATCATTGACATACATGCAGAAAATGTACCAACATTGTCATATCAGCGAATTTCGGAGAACAACATATTAGCAAGAACTATCAGTGGTTGAGAGTCAGTCAGTTCTGTCTAAGTATTCTTTTCTCAAGCTTGTCATGATAAAGAGAACCACACAGGCTCTTCAAACTAGAAATATTATTCGCATAGAGTAATGCTGTTGACGATGAATTTATTCCAATTCTTTTCGATCTGCTTTGATCGAATATAGATTAGGCTAAATATAGCCTTCCGGTTGTTATCAGAATCGTTTGATGAATATGGCAAACAGTATTAAAATGTGTCTGATTCGATAAATTTAGCACAGAGGCCTTCCTTGAACGAGAAAGATATTTCATTGCATTCTCGTTCATGCAATTTTAACAAGTAATGAAAACCTTTCTCCATACTGTCTACAGCGTTTCTCATCAAATCAATTAACAAGTAGCACTTAACTTTCAAAAGTGTCAGGGTTTGCGTATCGTTTGGTTAGGTCATATTCTACATAGGCCTCAAGTCATGTTAGGCTAGAAGTGCATTTACTGTTTGTTACCTGCGGGTTACCTGACCTCACCTCTATGAATAGATGTTGTTCCCTTCTACCTATCTCATAATATGAGCAATTATATCGCCAATAAACTCCCATGGGGCTACAGGATTACCGGCATGCAGGACAAAATTGAACTTTGGCCATTTCCGATGCGTGCCGCAGATTTTTTAGGGCCGCTTATATTACCCTAGAGTGTTTTGACGAAAGCCACTGCGAGTCTCTGCGTTTCGTCAGCGTCGGACAAATGCATGAGAATTGAGTTTGGACGGTGTTTGTTTCGCAATTAGACTGCGTCACACCGGATATAAAGTTTACATTTTGATGGATTGACCATGTACCATTCGAGCCTATAAGTCTCAAAGGAACAACGGGATCAGAAATTTACAGCAAAATAGACAAAATGGGCACATAAAAAATGTCAACTCAGAAATTATGGAAATTTAAAAATAGGAATATGAAAGAAGATGGACCTATTAAAACAAATTGCAATATTTGAATTTGCAAACTTTAATTTGCGACCTTGAATTTGACAACGCTGTTTTTGACACATATAACCTGTCACGATATTCATGAGGGTTTGAAAAAAACAGACAAAATTAATCGCAACTGGTATAACGTTTAACATATAATAACATATGGCTCGCAATTTATTGAAACATAATATTATATTAATATATATTAAACATAATATTATATTAATAATATTAAACATAATATTAGCTTAAACTGGATGAAACTGTTCCCAATCATATTATTCAACAGCAACACATCCCAAACCGTACCGTGATATTTGCAAAACACTTACTAAATTGCGATTTAGAAGTGACCTTTTACCAAAAAATATATATATTATTGTCGGTGGTGAATGGTTTAGTCGACTGAATGGCAGAACTTTATAACAGGCCACGAATTGATGAAATTTGACAGATCTTCAGTCGCAGTTTTGTCAACAATTACGAGGGTGTGTACGTATATCATGTTTGACAATGGAATCCCTTGTATAAAGAATGTGGCAAAGGGGGAAAAAAGGAAAAAATTAAGTCTTTGTGAAAGTTGATGTTTTAGTCAGAATTGAAAGTTGCGGGGTTGATATTCTGACAGGTTTATCACGCAGAAGTTGACAAGTGGTTAAATGACACGCCTCTTTCATTGACTCCAAAGGCGCCATAATCTGACAAAAAAATTACGAGGCTCAACAGAATTTTTCGTCCAAAACGTCGACACTGATTACAAATTGTACGAAATTATACAGAAAAAATGGACTGTCTAACAGAGTTACAATGTTAATTGGATCGAAGGGAAGCCAATTTATTGTTTCGCATGATTGTGGTTTACAACGCGGTAGAGTTTTCCCAGAAAGATCCATAAACATCGACTGTGCGAACCCCCGTCTTCATGATTCGAGACGAACTCGAGATGTACCACGGGGGCCAATGCGTGAACAGCAGAGGCGACTAGGCGCAGATCACCCAGGGGGGAAGAATGTTTCGGCCAATGTTAAAAGCGGCAGGTCGTGCAAAGTTGTCCAAGACAAACATTTGAAGAAATCCCGGTCATATGAGAGAATCGGTTTCGGTTCATTTATAAATCGATTTTAAGAAATAATAATCTATACTATTATACATATGTATTTATTTATATTTACGTAGAAGAATAATAATTATCGTCTACGTATCTACTTTACTGAAACTTCAATATTCAAGATGGTTTTCAAAAATTGTGGCATACAGCTAGCCGTCTTTCATGTTATCGATAGTCGTATTTTACTCTCTTTATTCCCGGAAGATAAGTGTGTGAACGTCGCTGATATTTTAGTTCGTTTTATGAATCCAACCATTCATAACATCTTCTTTGCGAGCAAAATATCGATTGTTCAATACTTAACGACACGGATGGGCCACTAATTGCTCTGGAATGATTTAAAAAAACAGGTCGAAAAGAACACAAATGATCTGTAAAGCAGCGTCCATAACGGGGGAAAATTCAACGCCATCATCATATTGGGGACATTCCTCTCCTACTTACGTTAGCCTATGTCTTTATTCAATACTGGAACTTATACGAAGCTTCAATACAAAACATAGATTAAAGCCAAAGTAAACGTTGAGATGATAGAAAGGAAAACAGAACACGGAAGTGGGTTGCAGGAATATGAAATGCTCAAGTGTCATTTCGTTTGATTCACAGACTAGCTAGCTGCATTTGTAATTCTTGGAAGATCGCAATCAGTATCCTCTAGTCAGTCTAGTGATACGACTGAATTAACCCAATTTTGTTTCTGCATGTAACCTTTTTTCTTTTTTTTTGCGTGTAACTTGGTTATAGTCACTGGCTAATCTTCCCCTTCTACACATAAAACAAAACTAAAAACATAGGCTATTACATGAAACAAGGTGATATGAATCCAAAAGAAGTTTAAAAATAGCATAAAAAATGTTAAGCCAAGGAACGTTTTAGAACATGTAACATGATGAAGCATGGGATTAAATTTAAAATTAATCTGGAGGCTGAAAAGTAGGATATAGGAAATTGTAAATATTAGAAAATAGACGAAATTGGAAAATTAGATAAAAATATAATATAATATATAAAACCAAAACGATCTAGAACATCTAAAATATAAAACTGTTAAACCATGTAAGACACGTTTGACGTACAATAATGAGAGAATATCCAGCCCTCGTAAAAGCTAGCATTTCAACAATAAACTCATTGAATAAACGTTTATAAAGAATTTAGGTTTTGAGGCATGTTTTATTTCAGTTGGTAATATTTTGGAACCGAAGTACGAAAAATAACTTGTACGAAATTCTGACGTGGCCTCCAATTATGTCCAAAACAGTCTCGGATGATTGACCTTAGGGTAAGGTCACGGGCTGTATCCAATTTATTATACATTGTCTGTCATGTAATTTTTTTTTTGGGGGTAGGCTAATCAGAGCTTTGTATACCGTATACTTGCGTGTTATAGGCTGCTCGATAGTAAGCCAGTATAGTAAGCAACATTTGGTAAATGTTACGTGTGCTGGTCATCGTAGGAACCATACTAATATCATTTCGTGCCCACTTTTCAATTTCGTTCAGGATGACCATTCGTACACGTACGTGCTACATATACTGCTATACAGTAATCAAGGTAAGGCACAATATATAACATTAAAAATATAAACATCATATATAACATTCTCGGTAAGAATATGTAGGTAAGATTTAATTCGCCTCAGCTAGAGCGAGTCGAGTACTGAATAATATACATGATATATTTTATTGTCACTTGGGCTTTCCATCATGTTAACATACTATCGATTGTAACCCAAATAATTTCTCTGCATTTGTGCTTTTGTAGAGAGAAATTATGTCCTCAAATAGCCACCGCCTCATTGTTAATACGGAGAAAACCCTCTTTTTGAGCTAATTAGCATTGATTTAGTTTTATCTACATTAGTTAATAACCATATTGTTTTTAATACACCCCATCATAAATTTCTTTCGTGTCATAATTTAATTTTGTTGATGTCATTCTTCCACCGTTTTACCTACAACATGAAAAGTGGTGTCGTCCGCGTACATTATCAGCTGAAGAATGCGTAAGACATAACATTCCATAATAATATATATAAATGAGAAAAAGCAGCTGGTCAGTTATTGACCCACATGGGTACACCACTGATTTCCATAATCAGATTTGACTCCCATTTACTAAAAACACATTGCTTTCTATTAAATAGGCCAACATGTGACCTAAACCATGTTACGGTTCCTGGCAAAAAACTTATAAGAGATGAAATTTATTGTAATGAAATCAAAAGAGTTACGGAGGTCAAGATAAATAGAACCAACCATATGACATTTACCAATGGCCTGTAATCACTTGTCAATCAGTCATTCAATTCAACTGAGGCCGTTTCGCAAGAGTGGCTACGTCTGAATCCAGACTGCAACTATTATAGGCAACGCAGGTAACTAGGGCATGTTTTTTGAATACATTTTGAATACATTTTTTAAATGGGTATGACCTTGGCTATTTTCATTCTGATGTTTTGTCGTTATATTATATTAATAACGGAGTTATACTACGTGAAACCTGCGACGCGCTTATAAATTAATAATGTCTGAGCTAATCTCATCTAGACCATTGGCTTTTTCTGTATCAAGGATACTTACATATTTATCTTCAAAATCCTCGTTAACAGTTTGGATATTGAACTCTACGTTATTAGGAATGCTCTCTAGAATAAAAAACCATTAGTCGATTAAAAGCCGTCATTTCCATCGGTATCCTGAACAGTTAAGTAATTCTTTGAAACGTTAGTGATGTTGGCTTTTTGAAATAAGTGTGTTTTGCACCGTCTTCAATAACTTAGTACTTATTACACCAGTACGCGTTTAGTGAAACAGGAGTTCGCTGTGTCTTTTTCGACACTTATATAATTACCATATATGTTAATCATATTGACGTAAGTTTTCTTATTGGTGTTTACTGTGAGATTGCAATCCACTGTTTGTTCCACGAATATATGGAAATCCTACCCGGATTCAGCGTTGTTCACTACTACAACGTCAAGTAGACTAAATCTCTGAAAATGTCGGAAATTTCCCGTGCTTCATCAGAAACAATCAATAGTTTGCCCGAACATATGGAAATCCTATGCGCATTTCTTCAAGAACACTTCTAACAGGTTTAAGTGGTCTAAATAATTAGATATTTCCATTAACAAAAGCGGAAATTTTCCAAATTTTCAGAAAATATATGCGACGTTTTGGAGAAATAGGGCAAGTACCTTTGCAGTCAACGTGGCCTCTCTTTAAGCTGTTATGTGTTTTGGAAAATTCAGAATTTAATATTCCCCTGAAATGGCCTATGGCTACGCCACTGGACCGAAACTTCCTATTACTTACTTAAAAAAAATCGTTGGGCCCATTGGGTTTGTATTATTTGGAAGTGTAACACTAAATAATAACCTCTTCCGAAAAAAGAATAACATTTTAATGTACAAACCTGAATCAAACCTGGCACAGTTTTGCACGTAGAGACGACCTATAAAAAACCAAATGGGAAGGGAGAATCCCCTCTCATTAGAACCCTCACCCCCAGGACGCGGTCGTCTGCACCTCCATTATTTCACCCAAATAATTATGTACTACACATCAGAACCTCTCTTAGAAGTTGACCGGATATTCGAGGTCGCAGAGATTGCGTAACAAGATAATTGACCCACACTAACTTTATCTTGAACTAATATATTTAATTGACCTGTTTGATATTCAGGAGTAATTATTGCGTCATTATTAGAAATTCCAGACATACCTCTAACCGATAGAGTTTATATCTAAAGGACGATACGTCAGCACAGTCATCAGGGTGTCAATCCACTCATGTGTATATATATGTCGGGTACGGGTAAACAAGAGGAAGTCCGAAAACGTAGGCGGACATTTTAAAATTTACGTTTGTTGTTGTTATATTAGCGGATATTTACTGCAAACGAAGAATGTTATTATTTGAAGGTAGCTTACAAGTTGAAAAGCTTTTCGTGAACGAAAAACGTATTTTTATTCTAAGTTATCATCACACTCATCACCATTTTACTGCTTCTCTTTTTTTCTATTTCCGTCTGAAAATATCATCTTCCCGGCTATTTCTCAGCTCCCTGCCGTCCTATTTCAGTTTGGAACAACTGATTCTTTTTTACATTAGCTTAATGAAAGTGATAAATTCCTATAAGATGAATTATCGCACTGCATGAAATCTGCACATTTATCTATGCCTGCGAAAACCGTTTTGGTTATCTACAAATAGTCATGACACTGCAACTTGCAAGCGAATACATTGATGATGCGTTGACGAGTTATTATTTGCATTCAATAATAATTGTTAGTTAGATTCACAATATATGTCTGAATAATGGAGAAAGCTGTCCAGCCGTTTTGAAGCTCTAACACTCGTACGGTATGCCAATAAAACCCAACCGTCATGTTTGTCAGTAGTTGAATTTGGGAGAGTATACGAATTTTCGTGATCCAAACATCGAAATACTACGGATCTCTACCGAGCATACGTTGAACAGGAAACAACGTAGACGTAACGTAGACATAACGTTGACACAACGTAGGCACAATTCTTTAGGGAAACCTGTTCATGACAATCCCATGGCTACTACGCCATTTATATTTGACAGAGGGGATTATATGTGCATCTAACGTTGTGGTATACCGTACTTGTCGTCCATCGAGAAAGAACATGTGCTTTAAAAAACCAAACAACGACAGCATGTACGCTACGTCACCATCGCGGAAAACTCATCCACTTTTCAGCTCAAATCATTTGACAATCGGAACTGTTGAGACGTGGTCGACGTCGGGCATGTGTAGTGCCACGAAACTTTCCGGCATGTGTAGTGCCACGCAACTTGTGTAGCTAATGGCTATATTGGAGGACAGCCTCACTGTTGCTGGCCGTTGCTGGCCATATTTAACACCACAGATACCGTACTTACCCGTGGTCTGACTCTCTCTCTATATATATTATATTATTCACAATACAACATACTTCTCTGATGGCATTCCGGATCTCTTTATACGACAACTTAGAAAACTTTGTCACAAACAGATTAACGGATTGTACAAAATGGCCATTTCCAACCATTCCTGTTTGGGTATTTTTGTTTCTTCTTGATTCCCATCTGGGTTTGATTTGTGGTGACATTTTTATTAGTTCGTCTATCCGTAACGAGCCTTCCTGTTGGCCGTACGGGTCTCGAGTGAAAAATACAAGCCGTCGCCAACGGAGAGTACCCGCCAATAATCGGAGGGTAACTCGTCATGAATTGATATTGATGGCTATTATACTTCTCGTTGAGATTACAGTCATCGGCGCTGACTCGTTCCCATGTCTTTGACGTTGCGACAAGGTCAGTTTTCGAAGGCGAATTCATAAAAAAGTATATTAGCACGACGATGCCAAACAAAATAGGAAGGGATCTCGAGGTGGAGAAAAAAAGGAAATAAATAAATTACAAAAAAAACATCCATTTAATCCGCTTCACTTCGTTAATGGTATAAAGGAAATAAGGAAGATTTGACTCTTAAAGAACAGATCATATACCTATTGTTTTTGAGCCATTTGTTGGTGACTGAAATAATAATAATAGGGCATAATAAAAGGGTATAATAATAACCATAGGGAGATGAGGCGTCCGGTACGGCATTGCGGTCTGATGGGTTTTTTTGTTTTCCTTGGTTGGCTTTTTCTCAAAAGGCAGCCTTATGAAGTGGACGCGATGGTGTCGAGGTATATATATATATACATATATATATATATAT
>JAODAG010336758.1:0-19874 GCA_027574785.1 Orphnurgus asper
TGATCAAATATGCGATGATTAACATGATCAATACATGTGATGATCAAATATGCGATGATTAACATGATGATCAATACATGTGATGGTCAATACATGTGATCAAACATGCAATGATTAACATGATCAATACATGTGATGATCAATACATGTGATGATCATACATACATTGATTAATACATGTGATGATGAAACATGCGATGATTAACAATGATGATCAATACATGTGATGATCAAACATGTGATGATCAATCCATGATGATGATCAAATCTTGCGATGATTAATACATGTTATGATCAAATATTCCTGGGTGGATATTTTGCGAAGTCTGTGACCGGTGTGTGGGATTTTTTTTATTCTTTCCCGAAATGTTACCTTTCCGAATATGATTTTAGCAAAGGGTTTACATTAGGTAGAGTAAGCTTGAGAGACAACAGCATTTGAAAAAGTTCATAAATATGTATGGTGCTAAAAAGTTCATAAATATGTATGGTGCTAAAAGTTCATAAATATGTATGGTGCTAAAAAGTTCATGAATATGTAGGATACTCAAAAGTTTGTGATTATGCATAGTTCTAAAAGTTCATTTTATGTATGTATGGAACTAAAAAGTTCATAACTATATCATTGCTAATAAGTACTTGGCAGTTAGTTTATTTATACAAACATCTTATTTGCTACAATTTACACTGCAGATGGTTTATTGAAACCATTATAATTACCATTTCTGCATCGTGCAAAGTAGTTAAAATTTAAATTTTGCCCCTGTGCCTTTCTGATTACTATTGTTCCCTATTCTTCTGACATTGACACTATTGTTGTTCCCTATATGATTGGTGATCCATATACTATTGTTTATCCCCTATACTATTGATACTATAGTTTACTCCCCTATACTATTGATTCTATTGTTGCTCCCTTTAGTAGTTGTTAAAATAAACTCCATTTTCCATTTTCTCTTTTTTCATTACCATTTTCTCTGCATCATGCAAATTAGTTGGATAAATTTGAATTTGATTGCATCAGCCACTGCTTTTTGATACTGTTGTTTCCCTTATACTAATCTTGATCCCTATACTATCATTGATCCCTATACTATGGTGATCCATATACTATCATTGATCCCTATATACTATGGTTGATCCATATACTATGGTTGATCTATCATCGATCCATATACTATCATCGATCTCTACTATTGCTGAGCCCTAGCCATTTGGTGGCAGTTCAGATTCCTTCCTTCATCATGTAGTTTCTTGGATGTCGTTTTCTATTTTCATCAGCTTACATTCCCGAGTCTTGCAAAAGTGTTTTCTTCAAATTTGATGATACGTACATCATGGTTGTAGAGTTTAAATACTAGAGTGACAGCAAGCATGCAAACTTATTTATGGTCAAAATAAAACTATGGGTGGGGGGGGGAAACGATTTAAATGGATTCCTTACTTGTTTTTGTGGTTTTAGTATTTGGCTTCTGTTAAAGCATTTCAAGGAAGGTATCTCTCAATTCGATCAGTTCTTCTGTTAATAAATTAGCTGGTGATACAGTCATTCTGCCAAGTTTTCCCTGAGGAAAATTCCAGTAGTGCCCATGGATGGGAGGTTGGAAAGTTTAAGGTCATGCATAATGGTCATCAGGGTCATCATAGTTTCTTCTGAAGCAGCTAGGAAAGTTAGCTGGATTTTATGATACCGTGGTTAGGCTCTACAAGCAGTTGAATAGGCCTCCGTTGTAGTATTTGCTGTGCAGGCATGGAATCCATACTTTTTTCCAAAAATAGGCAGTTTATTGGAAAAGTTCAGCATGGGGCTACTAGGCTTGTAAGATCTTTCCTGTAGTCAAATGTTGAAGCATCTCAATTTAACTTCTCTTGTGCTGAGATGACTTACAAGTGAACTACTTCAAACATTTACAATTGTACGTTGATTTGGTAATTTAGCCTTTAATACATCAAAAGTTGAGGTAAACTAGCTAGAGTTCACCGTCCCCAGCTTCAGAAGGGTGATGTAGGTTAGATATTATGGTTTTGGGTCCTTTACTTTCGGGGTCTTTTAAAGAGGATGCTTGCCCTAACTAATCTAGTAAATTGCAGAAATGGACTTGTCGTTGTTGGCTGGTCATAGGCATGGCTGGTATGTCTATGAGCATGAAATGATCATGATTCTTTGTATTTCTGTATTTCGTCATCATCATAAAGAGAACATGAAAAATCGGTATAATGGTAACCGGCTTATGCGAGGTTTGTTAGCTGTGCCAGACTAATTTATTAGCATCAAAAGATTGCTTGCATGATATTTGGAATGGGTCTGACAAATTTGAAAAAAAATTCTACTATTACATCTTTCTTACGGGTCGTATGTACATACCACACATTACATAATTTGGATATTGTAAAGATTACAAGAAGAATTCACTACTGCCCATATATAGTCTAGAATAGTGGTTCATAAACTGGGGGTCATGCCACCCCATAGGGGTCATTCATTTGGGGGTATCCAGGGGGTCATGAAGGGATTTGGCAGGATAGCAAAACTTAGTTTACAAATACACTATTCGTCAGCTTCAATTCCGTTTCAGCACTACTTCTGCTATTGCGTCGAGATCTGGTAGATCGCTTCAAACCCATAGAAATACATATTATGAACGTGGAGATTCTGTCATTTTCAGACATAATTACACCCTATACATACAGTTGTAGGAGATATATGTAGGGCTAATTTGGCCAAATTTAGACACAGATTTTGCACTACATATTTCGTTGGCTTGTGATCGACGATGACACGAAGGTGCTGCCTGTTGAGAATTCGTTCTCGTTTTTGAGCGCCTGACGGCTGGGAAGAAATATCAGCCATCCTGTTGAGTATTGGCAGACGTGTTTTAATAAATCGGGCTGTATTTCGTCAATTTTTTTGGTTTGAGGGGTCACGGTGCTGACCCTGAATGCTTGAGGGGGGTCGTGGCCGGGGAAAAAGGTTAAGAACCGCTGGTCTAGAATGACATCAAGTATACAACATGAAAAATTAGCTCTTTTAGCCCAACCATAAATATGACCTACTTTGTAGGGATGCCCTACCATTGAAGGAAGGTTTGGCGCTGGCTACACGACCAGCTTTTACCCTGCAATTTCATCGCAAAACAGTAAAATCGGGTTAAAAGGCAACCGTGGGGGAGGGGAAGGGTAATAGAGGGCAGCAAAACTTGCATCAATGTGGCTTGCAATACTACAACATTATTATTACACCACTCTTCCCCTTCCCTCCCTCTCCAACCCCAATCATTACGATAAAAGTCGTTTCCGCCACATTCTTTTTTTGCTGGAGGTTTTGTCAAGCCGTCTTTCCACAAAGACTCCCTGCGTCCTCCCGATTGAACCTCTTCTGATTTCAAACACGAACTGCAACCGATATATACACGTGTGCCATAGGTCGGGGAAACTCCCAAGTGGTACATGTCCCAGATTTGTTCGGAGCTGTAAGGGAACGTGACTGGTCCATATGGACCGCGTCACCCTGCGCTGCGTACTCATTGTTAGCTCTTCGATGAGCAGCAGTTTTTGTATTTGAAATGGAATCGTTTGGCATGTAAGACCACCTCAACTATGGTGTGTGTACAACTGTATACTAGCCTACAGCCTAACTTGTACATACTCATGTATGTATCCTATATTTGAGGTATGTACCTCATGTAAGACCACCTCAACTATGGTGTGTGTACAACTGTATCTAGATACTAGCCTAGGCCCCAACTTGTACATACTCATGTATGTATCCTATATTTGAGGTATGCACTTCCATGTAAAACCACCTCATATATAATATATGTACAATGTGTATGTAAATAGATACTAGCCTATTACTTATACATATACTCATGTATGTATGTATTCTATATTTGAAGTAGTCTTTCTACAAAGTATACACCACTTATCAACCAACTTCGCCATGTCATCATTCTCATCGATAATTAAGATGCGACCGCAACAAAACAAATAATTAGTGTAGCTTCAAAGCCAATTTACAGTTTATAATGTGGGAATGTATATTTTTTTACAAATAATTAAAACCCACATCTTGCTGCCTGCACGAGATATCCAACCACACAAATTAGGCAAACGCTTCACAAAAACATTCAATTGCACAAAATCTACAGGGATTAACGGCACCGGCGCATGCACGAGGGTCTCATTGCTCTCTTTACCACCACCTTTGAACTTCCCTACAGACTCCCGGCGTAAAACATCGACGAACATCTCTCTCCATGTCGGACGGACGGACGAATAAACCTCCTCACACATCGCCATAGACTGCCCCTAAGGTTGCTCTGATCCAAATCTCGAGATCAGCCTCCTCTTCATGTAATTCCAGTATTTCCTCCTGATCGGGTCGACCGTCTCTGCCAACAAGGAGCACATCTGGAATGAGGAAAAAATTGAAGAGCTGTACGATTTTTAGAACAAAATATTTACGTACGGTTTGAACATATCTTTTCGGCCGAAAATGTAAGAATGGGGAATATTTTCTTGCGGAATCTTTAAGACTTGCTTCGCAAAATTTTCCTCCCACGGTAAAGCAGCAATCCGACGCCAATGAGGTACCTCTGTAGCTTTGGCAAGCGTAGAGTTCCTTTCCGCTCCCGAGTCCAGTTTGTCTTCGAATATGTCGACCATGAAGCCCAACAGGTAGGGTGACCGGATCTGTATGTCGTACATAGACTGGCAGAATTCCTCCAGCTCAGGATAGTTGTGTATCCTCTCCTTGATTGAAACGATGCTGTATAGGAAGATAAAAATATACAAATAAATTAAAACTAAAGTGAAAGAACCAGGTTTTCTTTTTTTGGTACTCGTTGCACGGAT
This sequence comes from Orphnurgus asper, assembly GCA_027574785.1. NCBI lineage: Eukaryota > Metazoa > Echinodermata > Holothuroidea > Elasipodida > Deimatidae > Orphnurgus > Orphnurgus asper. The sequence continues at coordinate 4,855 of JAODAG010336758.1, forward strand.
TAACTCTAACGAAGAAAGCAGATATTTCCTTGATAAAACTCCCTTTGGGCAAGTAAAGTTATTTATAATTCAACAATGGACATAAGGATGTACATTATAGATGTACAGCAATCTTGTGCTGGTCCCAAGACACCAAAAGGCACCGACAATGTGGATTAGTGAAATAACCGACATTTCAATTGGTTTTCTTTAAAATTTTAATAAAACTGATTAATAGTTTAATAAATTCATTAGGATAATAGTTTGATAAATTACTTAATATTTGTTTCATAAATGTATTAATATTTTAATACATTTACTAATATTATTCATATCAGAGAATATAGTTAATAATTGTCTTTCAGTATACTTTTTAATTTAATAATCATTAATAAATTTGATTATTAGCCCTGAATGGTGGTGGATTTCACAAAAGACTTCTGTGATATGCTGTTTACTGGTTTATTGCTTCCAGTGCTTAACGAAGTTACTACTATTGTTTTAATTCACTATAGTCAATGGACAACCAATGTCACCTTGCAGGTCAGCAAGTAACATTAGGCCTACTTGCATCTTAAGATACAACTTTTTGTGTTAGATGGGACCCTAATAGTAAACTGGGGAAGTTACAATGTCAATAACAAATCACACAACTACTTCAAATTTTAGGAACTCAGTGATTACAGGAATGGACACATATAAAAGAAAATTGAAATGAAAATTAAAAGTTCTGAAGCCCTTTGGCTGACTAATGAACGTACCTCACTTCACAGGTGAACACCTCGATTACACACATTATGCCGGAAACAAATGTCAAGATAAGATCGTGTTCACTTCATGGGGTGACCTACAGTAAATCTGGGGTAACTTTGGATGATTTTTTTCACTTCAGGTTTAAATTATTTCACGAATCTTTGCCAATTTTAAAACCCGTTTCTACTTCTGGGCACGACCGGAACGCAGAAATGCATCGAGGGTTCCGATGCCCTTATACCTACGAGGTATGTCACGATGCAGCATATTCACGACAGGGTCTGCCTGCCCACCCGCCTCATTTTCAAGAAAACATCTAGCGCTATCTGAACAAACCTCTTCAAACTACAGTTGCATTCTATTGATACCACACTTTGCATTAAAAACCTTCTAGTAGTATACTACCCCGTACCATTATCGATTATGTTTGTCGTAGATAACAGATCCCTACCACCCCACCCACGTAGCTGCTAAGAAGAGAAGATCCACACATATATTTCCTTAAGTTTGAAGGAAATCAGAGTCGTGGCTTACAAAACTGCCGGCACGGCTATAAATGACTTGGCATCTGCCTCCGCTGTCACGTTCGTTGAGCAACATTACCACAGCGTGGTGGTCACGTAGGGGAAATATATAAATAAAAAAAATAAATCATTGCAATTATATTATATCTATTATAACTTGAAATTCCAACATTTCGCGATAGCCGCGTGTCAGAATTGCGAAACGTGTCACTCGGAATTTTCGAGAAATCTCAATCAGAGATGGGAGGTAGGAAAGGGACGAAAAAAGCCCGCTGTACCGGAGGCTGCTATCCATTGAAGAAAAGCATTTTAAAAATCTCTCAACTTACCCTTTCAAGTAATTCCAAGAGCTTTCGTTATTAGGTGCTTTTAATATAAATGCTTTGGTGTACCTAGCACAAAAAAAAAGAGAGAGAAGTTGAACAGCTTGAACGACTAACAGGCCTTCCGCCTGATCGATATGGTATGTACTTCATGTAGGACCACCTCTAATATTGTGTGTGTACAACTGTATGTAAACACTAGCCTATCCCCTAACATAATACATACACATGTATATATCCTACATTTGAGGTATGTACTTCATGTAAGACCACAGGGTCTCTAATATGATGTGTGTACAACTGTATGAAGATACTAGCCTATCCCCTAACTTATACTTGCTTCACAGAAGCATTCAATGGTTGCACAAAACCTACACACGGATAGCGGCACAAGCGCATGCAAACCTGTGCAACGTACGAGGGTCTCATCGGCCGCAGATCTAACCCCTCGGCACACCCTCCCCCGATAAAGCTGTGCATCTGTCTAGCGTAAACCCAAAGTATGCACTGTTGAATATTGCATTGGTTATAATGATATATCAGTGGAGGTGTGGGGACACAATCTCATGATCGATGTGAACCTCAGTCGTTGAATACTCAATATATTATTTCTTCATACAAACGTCACGCTGCACAGTGTTACTAAAGCCACACAATGTGGGGGGGACGAAAACAATTTTGCGTTTCGTGTTTTGGACCCGATGTGCTGGTTTGACAATCACGTTGGAGGAAAAACAAATGTCCATTTTAAACAGAGCTCTGCATAGAACAGGCGATGCGCATAATATCAAACAGTAATACTAGCATGTGATATGCAAACAGCTATAACTTAAACTTGTGATAAAATAGATTATGAGGTGGGCCAGTAAGACTGAATGTTTACTTTTGTATTTGAATTATTTTCAAGCACTATTTTTTATGTTTGTCAGTTTCCTTTAACCATAACCTTATTAAGACCTACCTAACCCAAACCCTCTTCACCCACCCCCCACAATCCATTAATAACAGTCAGCAATACTGAGGCAAGTTTATAAAACATTTTATCATATCTTATCAAAAGTTCAGCTATGCTGTGGATTTCTGGCATACCCTGCGTCACTATCACTGTACACATATGTGTATTACAAGTGTTGTCTACAAACACATATATCTTATACATATCCCAACCGAAACATGTTTTGGCCTTTGCCAACGGTGCTTCGATCTCTGAACGGCGCTTACGCGATTTCGGCGGCAATGGTGGCGTCGTCAAACTCGGTGGTGTTGCTGACGACGAAGTACCGCTGGTTCCAGGCGGAGTTATTCCTTAGGTCGTCATGTAGCAGCGTATCTACGTAGGCTAGTTCCCCCTCCCACAGGTTGTAGGTCTGCGCCGCAAACTGGCGATGCGACCAGGCATGGTAGTTCTTGGCGTCGATCTTCAAGATGCGAGCCGTAAAGTCGAGCTCCTTGCTGGGGTCGTTCAGCCACTCAACCAGGGCTCGCCTGTGGTGCCTGTCACGAAACGAGAAGATGATTTACTGGAGGATCTGTGGTGCTAACGTGAAGCCGGGAAGGGTCGCACGCACGTACGCAAGCGCGCCCAGGGGTGCGCACCACATTCGGATCGAGTGCTCCATTGTAAAGTCCATTGTAAGAACTGACCCTAACCACACTAATAACAAAAGAAGTAGGGATGCAATCCTGGTTAATCAATGAAGGACACAATGGCCAAAACACCTGAAAATGACTAAAAGGTAAACACAACAAGGGCTACTATAAGATCCAGGATGAGGATACGTGGTCGGCCTAATTCGGTGTTGGAAAGTACCAAGATGGAAGGGATGCCCTGTTGAATAGTGAGTGACAAAGAGTAGTACCGTGTGCCAAAGGCAGGACTGGTTTAAGTCGGACCGTTATTGTTTCTTCTTGGCGCACAAAACAATATCAGACAAAAAAATAGAAAGAGTTATTGTGAGAGTGGAAGATCGCTCCAGCAATGCTACTATACGGGTAACATATAACCCTTCAACACTTTTCTCGAAGTGACTTCACGAGATAATTCGGAGAATAACAAGCTCACAATCATCACGTCCTGGCAATTGCTGCCAATCGTAGAAAGAACAGACTACTGGTTTTTTAAATTCACAGGGAATTCAGATACCCCCATCCTATTCCCTGAAGCTTTGACCTCCCACAAACGACGCTAGCGTGCGGTAAGCTCCTTTAGCTCACCAGACTTGGTAGTTCTTTGGATGGTCTTGGATCACTTCAGATATGTAGTCTAATTCCTTTTGGAGGTCTTTGTTCAGCGCCTTCAGTAGTTCTCGTCTGTAATGCCTGGCGAGAGAAACTCCAATATCAATGAATTTAACAAACTTTGTTTTCCACCTAAAGTTCACGATCACTGCATTCTTGTTCTCCTTCCAATCATCAGCTAGACGACGGTAATTCCCCCTGCTACGGAACTGGTTCTCAAACTTTACATGAAATCCATGATGACATCATCACCGAGAGCAAAACATTTGGGGTAAGCATGAACCAGTCAAGACGTGTTTGTTACATGAATACATGCCGCTTGGGAGATTAAGGGTTCATCATTAACAGTGGGTATAACAAGAGAGTTCTCCAGAGGAATGGTTTGAATGTACACGTAACAAATCCTTATGTGTAGCTACTGTATACAAGTCACCACCCCCTGCCATTATCTTTCCTTTATTAGTCTTATTCTAGGGAAGGACAAATCTTTCCACTCTGTAGAATCCTGGATTTGTGTGGAAAATAAAAAAAAATACACATAACTGTCACAACTCATAAAATCTCAGTCCCTGACATTTTCAGCCAGTTTTTGCCAAGGTAGCGAAGCTCACAGGTCAGTGAAAGTATATCCAGTGTTTCTATTATCTCTCTCTCTGCAGTACAAACTGGATAAGTTTTTGCCCTTTTTTGACAGCTTTGTATAAGCGATTGTATTTACAGCTCAATTAAAACTGTTGACAGTTTTCTTACTTGAAATAATTTTGGACACAGCAATGGTGTTCCTGGAGTTAAACATCATGTTGTTATTCTGTTACTCGTTCAACCGGGATCATATCGAAGGAAGCTGGTACTAACAAAAGTTTACGCATAAGTTTACATTCAACATTCTTTAAGAAAAAGGAGAGTGTAATAATACGACATTATCTTTACCATACAGTGTAGTTGGCTGGGTTTAGTTCAGCAGCTTCAGTTGTCAGCTCGAAGGCCCTTTCACTCATCTCATTGGATTTAAGAATAGCTCTAAAATAATCATAGACATCTTGAACTGCAAAAAACAATAGACAAGAGCAAACCTACCAAAGAATTCAGCTCACACAAAAAAATGTGTACTCAACGATAAGATTTTTCACAATTACGAAAAGTATTTGTTTACATGACAGCAATACGCTTCCGTACTTTGCACAGATTTTCTATGCACTAAATTTTAATTAAATCTCATATGCAGTAATTATTAATTGCAGCCACCCTTTCCTTCATTTTCTTTTACTTTAGTACAAGTAAAGGTTAGGAAGCCTCATAAAGAAACCCAGTCCTTGTTGTGATCATGGATGTAACTGGCTTTAGCAAAGCCTTCTCTTTTTCAATGCAGTGCGACAAGTCTAGCAATATAACTTCTAAGTCTAGGCTAAGTTAAGTACAAGTTGAAATGTACAACTTACAAGTGTATGCTAGTGTCAATGCCTTCAAGAATGGAATTTTTCTGATATTGGTAGAATTTAGGGTATTTGTGGTTCAGGGTCCTTGATGGAGGATATTGTCCTTTCTGATCCGACCTTATTATCTATACTAGTAGATAGTATACTAATACGTTCAACGTTATGAAAGTAGTAGGTTTTCGCGTAACTAGTACATGCATTACATAATCTTTATTCCTGAAGAGTAAAACATTACATACATCTCTCGGAATATGCAATCCTTACGACAGCAAAGGGTCCATCATCTTGGGGTACCGGTTTTATATCCTTCCATTCTGGTCTATCTTTGAAAAACACATACAGTTCCTCTGATGATAACTCGACATCGTCGCACGAGTCCATTTTGGTAAAACTAAAAAGATCGGCTAATTCCCCTTCCGTACGATTATGGTTGGCCGAATAGGACATAACCGTTCAAACATCCGTAAGTTACCTTTACGTGTAAGTAAAGGAATCAACTGAAGTATATTATTATAAGTATCTTCATACTAGTATAGTATCGTATAGTATAGTATAGTATTATAGTATACTATGCTAAACTATACTATACTAACCGTTCAAACATCCGTAAACCATTACGTGTCAGTAAAGGAATCAACTGAAGTACTTGATATTTTTATAAGCATCTTCATACTACTTTAAACCATCATGCTTACTCATTTTAAGTCCAGTACTATGTACTTATGTAGATGTATTACTCATAATCAGCCCCTTAATACACAATATTATTGTTATTTTGTTGTTGTTGTTGTTATTATTAGTAATATTATTATTAGTATATTTTAGGATACAGTCCATTTTAGGACGACAGCTGCAGCCAATTAAAGGAATTTTTATGCGTTAAAGGAATTCATAACGCGTAACAGAGAAACCTTTACCGTTTCAAGAAAATCATTTACGCGGCGTGAAGAATTAATTACATATAGGAAGATATTTTCGTGATTACGATATTTTTTTTACGAAAACTTTTTCCATACATTTACGAAAATATCATTCATAAATTAAGAAACGACTCTCGGTATTTCGGCGAAAAAGATTACGAAAAGTCGAAAACTAATTCTTTTCAGTGGCCGCAGTCATATACGCTTCCCCGGTAGTGGCCTCATAATTATGGGTGAAGAAGAAGAACTAAACTTTTTTTATTGCAAGATATGGTGCCACTACTTTGACCGAAACTAAATTTAGTCAACTAAGAAGGTCAGTCAACTACAGACTTAATTTTAAATTAAAGTTACAGTAGGTCTGACAATTCCAACGTGCATGCATGTGTGGGCCGTGGGCCTAGCCTGGGAGATAATCCGTAGTGAGCCTCAGTACAGTGGACACCGTGGCGTCTCGACCTATAGTACCAGTATAATCCAGCCTTTAAATTATGTTATTCCACTCCTATCAATTATGGTATTCCAGCCTTTCATTTCAATTATAGTTGTCCAGCCTTTCAATTATGGTATTCCAGCCATTTAATTTAATTATGGTATTTCCAGGATGGAATCGTGTCGATTATGTACCGTTCATACAGTGTAGTACTACTACAGACTTACTACTATACTAATTACTATATTAATAGTACTACTAGTACTAGAAGTAGTACTACTACTACTACTACTAGTACTATACTAGTAGTAAGTTAGTAGTAGTAGTATTAATATATTACTAATACTAGTACTACTTAGTAGTACTACTAGTTACTACTGTATATTACTTCTCTAGTCTGTTTTACTTGATATGCTAATCATTCACGTTGTTCAACTGGTTGTTACTTTCAATCGTTTGTCCTCTCCTCTGTATCGTACTATTTGTACTTGTTGGAGCTACTGTAGGCCTACATTAATATATAATTTTTATAAGCCAACAGTAACCTAACTTTTAATAATATAAAGTCTTGCTGTATACTAGTGCAGAATCCAACAAGAAGTTGCTAAAAGTACATGTGTACAGTATCAACAAGCAAGCCAGGCAGTTAAAATACGGGAAAAAATTGATACAATGCTTAAATTGTTCAAGGGAGTCTATGGTGATCTAACTAAGAAGATGCACTGGGGGTTCCATGAAGCAAACTGTGGCAGAATGTTGGAAACTGCGATCGCCAATAATTGTTGTCCAAGACAATGGGATAAGTGGAGGTAATGTAAGTGTAGAGGTCTGGTGGCTAACATGTCTTTGGAGGACATCCCAGTAGAACAAATTTATAGTGTACATACACTTAGACTGGAAGCCTGCGTGTGACTCCTTAAGTATCGCAGTAAGGGTTGTACATCTGTACTCGATCTTGCGAAAATTCGAGCAGCCATATTATGAATATTTTGTAGTCTGAGTTGGAAGTCGCACCCCAAAGGAGAGAATTAGCGTAATCGTGCCAACTGGCAATGCTGCATTTTGTTTCTGGTCAAGGTGTATGTAATTTAAGATTTATAAGAATGTATAAATCATTTTGGATTTACAAATGAGGTCGGACTTGTAAGATGTTTGTCCAAATAAATGCAAAGATAACGTACCTAAGGTGTGGGGTGAATGAAATTATCACCACTGATTCGTCAAGATGTCTATGTTATCAAATACTAGTTCAATCGTCAGTTCGACCCGCATTGAAACGATTAACTCTTTATCGTCGTCATTAAGCTTCAGATCGAAAATTATTGTTTATCCATAATCTGACAGCAAACCTAAACATGATTCCGTCTAAGATAAAGTAAGGGCGAGATCATCTGGATCAAAAGCTATGTAACGTTGTGTATCGTCAGCATGAAACTGATGTTGTAGGAATTAATAACTTTCTTAAGGCTCAAAAATGTTTAAAAAAAATAAATATCAAATGAGAAAAAAAATAGGGCCATCGAATGGACCCTGGAGGAACACCATGATGGAGAAAGTGAGAGCAGAAAAGGTTGGACTGCGATAATTTATTATTCCAGCAATGTTGAAGATAAACCATAAGCCAGTTTACCGTGCAGTTCCACCGTGCCTAATATGAACTACTGTATAGTTCTAACTGTTCCTGAGTCTTGCCCTGCCTAACATGAACTACTGTATAGTTGTAACTGTTCCTAATTCTTGCCCTGCCTAACATGAATAACTACTATAGTTCTAACTGTTCCTGATACTTGCCCTGCCTAACATATGAACATGCAACTGTATAGTTATGATCTATTCCTGAATTTTGCCCTGCCTAACATGAACTAATGTATAGTTCTAACTGTTTCTGATTCTTGCCCTGCCTAACGTGAACTACTGTATAGCTGTGACAGTTCCTATTACTTGTTTGCCTGAAAATGAACTACTTCTATATTTTTTAATCTCACTACATCTTATTTATTACAGGTAGAGGCAGCTTTATCACTTGAAGGCGACGCTAATGAGTAACGTCTGCATTTCATTTATTTTGTTATTTTATCGGATGGAGATGTGAAATAATTGCTACATCCAGCATCCATCCCATAATGGTTCCCCTGATTTGATTGGTAAGTGACGTGTACTGTACCATCTCAGAATGGTATATTGATGGAATATTGCAAAAAAGTGGTTTTATGCTAATTGTCTGTTTTCTTTTTTTTACGGTTCTTCTTTTGTCTTTTTTTTTTTGCAAAATAAAAAGGATATTTTAGTGAGCAGCGCCGATCGAATCACCAAATTGGCAGCACGGAGTACATCAGGCAAGCTTTCTAAATATGTGGTTCTCGTCATTTTACTACAGCGCTTCTGTCGTTGGATGGTACAGATGAAATCGGGAGCATCGACCGAAAAAACGACGTATCGTACAAAATGCCCGGCGTGTGCTGCATACCCAGGTGTAGCGAGCGCTCATGGCCCAAGAAGAGAAAAATATCGCACCACAAATTTCCCGATTGCCAGCAGCTGGCCAACAAGTGGACCGCGTTCGTCCGCTATGCGGACAGGGACTTCCGGCCATCTTGGTGGAGCCTTCTCTGCAGCAGACATTTCTCGTACGATTCGTTCGTGGGCCCCTCGCCGTGCCTCGCATCGCCGGAGGGCCAGTGCCCCGCCCCGAACCCCTCCGTGGCGCTGGAACCGAGCGCGGTCCCCACGATACTGTACGCCCATAAAGCGGAGGAAGTCGGCCAACCGGAAGTCCATCGCGGCGGGGGTGGAGGAGGTGGAGAAGAGGCGATGGACGCGGGGGCGTCGGCGGGAGGAGGAGGAGCAGGACCACAGGTGGAGTCGAGACTCTCGGCTGCTTTGAAACGTAGGAAAAATTCGCTGGTGAGTAGGATAGCCGGGGTGTCCTGTCAGCCTGCCAGGCTACCCCGGGTAACCTTTGCTATGCGAAACCGTCGACGCGGAGCACGGGGCCTGTGAGGTGGGGTATCACTGTCTATCATGCACTGTTTCTGTCTTCCCCTCTTGCAGCACTTTGTGAAGCTGATCGACATCAACGCCTGCATCACTTGCTTTCTATGCGGCGGTTACATGTACAACGCAACCACCATCACTGAATGCTTGCATTCGTGTAAGTAAACAAAGGCTTTATCATCTGGGGTTAGGGGTGGGGGGAGGGAGATAATTGGCGCAAACTTCATCCCAAGGGGAAAGTTTTTTCTCTGGAAATTGGGCCGCCCAACAGCCACTAGCCAAATTGCTTGCAGTTGTGAAGGTCCTTTTCACATACTGGAATATGGTAATTGCTTTCCTATGGGATGTAATTTTTCAATCTTTATATCATTCAAATTTGAAGGACCTGACTAAACCAAACAATGTTGCTGAGTTCCACTGATAGGTTTTGTTTACTTTTTTATATTTATTATTATTATTACTTTTTATTACTTTTGTTTTGTTCTATTATTATCTTTTATTATGTTTTCATTATTATTATTTTTGTATTGTTTATTTATGTATTTTTTAGGATTTTTTTCAGTTCCCTCCATGAAAGAAGCAACAATACATGAGAATTAAAGTTGCTACATACTATATTCACAACGATAGATCCGTCGCCTAGATTCATGAAAGCTTAGAATTCACGACGAGGAATCATTAATGTTGCGTCTTTTGAAATTGTGACGGTCTGAGAGTAATTTTAATTTTCCTCACCTATTTAAGTTAAGGAGAGGGGGAAGCCCTTGAAATATTCCTTGGATTATTTTTTTTCCCTTTGTCTCTCTCTATCAGTTTGCAGGAAATGTATTCTGCAGCACCTCCAAAAAGACAACCGGTGTCCGACCTGCGACATACTGATTCACGAGAGCGTTCCTTTTAACTTTATCAGGTAACCCTGGCCGCACTATGCTTTTTCTGTGCTCCCTTGCGTTGAAAAACTATAAATATCTGTATGGGAAACAAACATGTCGTCGTTGTTGCATCCGTGTATATGTTTAAACGTCCCTGTGCAAATGGTTGGTTAATGGCATTCAAAGTATCAGAACTTTTGTAACATTTAGAGCGTGGACTAGCAATAGTCGCAATAGGCCTGTTAAACAAAGCTCAGTTTGTGTAATTATAGGTCGAAGGTCAAACACAATTCAGGGGGGGCGGTACTTTTCACCATGAGCGAAATTCTAGCTGGTCTAGTGCGAAAAATCTTTTATTTTCCAAAACAGTTTAAAGAACTCGGTGTGTTGGAATCTTACTCATAATGATTTTAGACCCGTTAAGTGGCTCTGTGAAAGTTCATCGTTTTCTTTTGATTCATGCATGCATGGCTTTGGTAGGTAGGATAGGAATCAATATTGAATATGTAAATTTTTAATAAATTTAATGATATGTCAAAAATAAGGGAAGGTTTGGAGAAAAAAAATAGTAATTATAAAATATTGAGATTAAACACTGCCCCCTGTTGATGTTAATTTTTGTCCTGTTTGATTCAATGACAAAATAAGTGAAGATGTGACAAAATCTTGTAATAACGTACGCTGCACATCAGAACGAACTGTACTGATGCTTGTTGTGTTCATTTTTTCCAGGCAAGATGGCCATCTTCAAACTATCATCAATAAATTATTACCCAGCTTTGAAAGAAGTGAGTAGATAACGGAGGAAAAAAAGACTTGAATTTCAAATTAAATGTCATTTTAGAAACATTAACGTAGCACTGATGAGAGTCGTAACCGCTTATAGCAGGTAATATGTACTTGCTCTCTAATAATGGCCTCCCCATAACTGATCTACCAAGGGTGTAAACAAACACTTAAGCAATGATATGAATGTGGACCATTTTAACCAAACTAAGCAATTTATTGTATGTATGATTATGTACTGGGACTGTATTAACAACAAAACTAAGCAATTGTATGTATGGATTACATACTGGAACCATATTACTAAACTAAGTAATTGTATGTATGATTATGTACTGGGACCATATTGACAAAACTAAGCAATTGTATGTATGATTACGTACTGAGATGGGACCATATTACTAAACTAAGTAATTATATGTATGAGTACGTACTGGGAACATATTACTAAACTAAGTAATTGTATGTATGATTATGTACTGGGACCATATTAACAAAACTAAGCAATTGTATGTATGATTACGTACTGGGATGAGACCATATTACTAAACTAAGTAATTAATGTATGAGTACGTACTGGAAACATTACTAAACTAAGTAATTGTATGTATGATTATGTACTGGGACCATCTTAACAAAACTAAGCAATAATGTATGTATGATTACGTACTGGGATGGGACCATATTACTAAACTAAGTAATTATATGTATGAGTATGTACTGGGACCATATTACGATACTATACAATGATATGCATATATAATGATGTTTTGGGACCATATTAACAAACCTATGCCATGATATGTATGTATGATGATGTCTTGGGGCCGTATTAACAAACCTAAGCATTATTGTATGTATGATTATGAACTGGGACCATATTAACAAAACCTAAGAAATTGTACGTATGATTATGTACTTGGACCATATTACTAAACTAAGCAATCGTATGTATGATTACATACTGGAACGATGTTACTAAACTAAACAATTGTATGTATGATTATGTACTGGGACCATATTATTACTAAACAAATCAACTGTATGTATGATTATGTACTGGGGTCGTATTAACAAACCTAAGCAATGATATGTATGTATGATGAATAATTACTAGGGCCATATCCCCAGAACTAATCAATGATATGAATGTGTGGTGATCCATGGGCCATATTCAGAACACCGACGTACAATTTGTTGCCTAAGTCTTGCTCACAACGTGTACCTTAATTGCGCAATGGTGATTATATTGCCAAACTTGATATTTGTAACTTCTTACATAACATTACGACAGCTCTGGTAACCACCGGAGTGGCTGTTTACCCCTAAATAACTATCTCGAGAGAAAATTAGAATTTTGAAGAGAGAAAATAGGAATTAACAGAGCATAGATCAACTGCCTGGATTTGAATAATGCAAAATTAACTAATATTGTTCCTGCGTACTAGTACACCCATGAAGCGGTACGTAGTGCAGCCTCCGTCGGTAATCCTCCCTGAACTATATCCTCTTCTTGAACTATCGGAACTATCCCACCGCTTGCCGAAAAAATATTTAGACCTTCGTCTTTTGCTTGAAATTCCGCTGTAGGTGCCGCTGTACGGTAGACCTAGCGGACGAATTGTGCGGCAGGCGGCAAGTTGTGTACTGCAGTACTGCACGTACGCATATCCCGGTGAACTTCGGTCGGTAATGTGCTACGTTCGCTATGACTGGCTCGTACAACGGGCAGAGCTGCAACTGTGATTGGGTTTTTGGCGTTTCGTAGATGTCACTATGTTGCATGTATCCACGTAGTGCTTACAACTCCTTTGTGAATTATTCTTAACGCGAAAACACTTACAGACTCTGCGTACGGTATCAGTTCTTACGCACATTGTTGTGGATCCTTGGCCCCCTGGTTCGTCACACTGTAAAAATCTTACCGATACTGTTGATGATAAAGTTGACCTTTCGTAGCGTCCTTCTGTCGTAACTATTACAAACTAAAGGCATTTACGTCGGAAATCTTTTTAATTTTCACTTGGTAGTGGAGAAGGAAGGCGAGAAGAAGGCCGTGGGTGACCAAACAGAAATTCCTTCGGGGTCAGGTAATGTTTGCTTCCTTTAGTGATATATTCTGCAGGGTTCATGAGGTTGTAAGAAAAGTCATGGCATTTGTGAGATTGTAGTGTCTATACTCCTGTGTAGACAGATTCAAAAGCATCTTGGCAAAGTCTTAGAAATGTAAGAATGCTGTTTCTATACTCTATGTAAACAGGAAGTTCCATTTAGTATATGCGAGGATTTGTCTTGGTAATCAGAGGATTTTGAAGGTCAGTATTCAGATGTAACCTATGGCTACACCATTCGTGTGTGGTAAAGTGAGAAAGGTGGGATTTGCAAGTGGTTCGTTGTACGAATAAAAAGTTAATTCCGACCCAGTGATGAGTATGGTTCAGGAGGCTGTAACCAAATGACGGCAACGTCTCAGAGACGTACGGAAACAGCGACTGAGCTACATAATCCGTCCTCCCCTCGGAAGCAGAGACGATAAACATTAAACTTAAAACTTCAGTCTGCATACAGGAACGGCGGAGCCGAGTTTGATAGTACAGTTGAAGTTTTGAGAGCTCGCTCCAGCGTAACGTTTTGAAAATAAAAACCTGGAAAGGTCTCGTCTTACTTTTACAGCTCCGTTGAACCCTTCTGCAGAGGTCGTACCCATCTACAGTAAGACCGTGTCGTCGGCACAGATGTCCCTCCAGCTGGATTATCTCGGGTGAGTCGTGGACGACAACAGTCGGTTTCTGAGGTAGAGAGTACCAGTCATAACCGAGGTGTAACGAGGCATTGTGTCATTAGTGCAACTGGGGGGGAGTACATTCGTGTATATCATCTCGGGGGAGGGGGGATTTTCCCTGTAAATGTGTCCAAAACTGGGTGCCATGTGATCTGCTTAGCTTGATGCAATTTTATTATATCAACTGAGCTCCTTTTGTTGTGATGATTATATTTTGAAATCCACATCTCACTTCTCCTGGTCGCCAGAGAATCTATGATCCTCTTAGGGCTAAGGTAATTAATTATCTGTTTCCGTGAGTTTTTCTGTTTAGGAAATCCAAAGATGTCATTTCGCTGACTTCGAAGGACGTCAACGTTTGCAGCTTCGACAAAATTCTTTTTGACCCCTCTTAAAAAAAAAAAATGCCAGGCAGCAAACACTTGATGTGTACCGCAAAAATTCAGCTTAAAAGTACAGATTCCTGTGATTACTTGCCAATAACATCAATTTAACGACAACCGGACAACCTTCCTTTTGCTGCAATCTTCCCCTTGCAATTGTTCCAAGTAGGATCAAATTCGACTCCACGGTCGTAGGCCAGTACTACCAAATATGGTACTAAATGAGCATCGACAGCATAGGTGAATCTAGGGGGCGGGCGGACCTGTGACATCCCCCTTTTTATTTTGCATATGCATGGCCACCTAGCTCCAAAGGCACTATTTATTATTTATTATAAATATGTTGTACTAAGTGCTAAAACATCCTTGATTATATTTTAGGGATTGTTTTGTTCATTACTTTTCTGCTGGACACTGAAGAGGATCGTACGACACTGGAAATGATCACATGACACTGGAAATGATCACATGACACAGGAAAGGACCCCATGACCCTGGAAAGGATCACATGACACTGGAGAGGATCACATGACACTGGAGAGGATCACATGACACTGGAGAGGATCACATGACACTGGAGAGGATCACATGACACTG
>JAODAG010336759.1:0-10402 GCA_027574785.1 Orphnurgus asper
TGTCAAGTTTAAATTATGATGAAATTCATAGAACATGAATTATTACTGTACCAGCTCTATGCACATTTGTCATACATTATCAACCCATACGTCTTCTTTATCTCTACAGAACATTACTTACATGATACTTACTATAGTTGCTGCGGTAATGACTACAGTTGGTGTCACCTGGGCTGGCGTATTAATTGGTCTAACTCCCATTCAGATGTTCAAAGTTTGAGTTTTGTTATTTTAAATTTGCTTAAAAACCACATTGCGCAATATACAAACACATAATCGGGATATTTGCGTTAGTGACTTCAGTATAAAATGTCCACATTGCGATCGAAGTAGGATGTGGGCTGGAGGAAGTGGATCAGTTTGGAGGATGGTTTCCCAAACTGCCGCCCATATACTGCTTTCCGCTGTCATTTGCGTTTACCTATAGTCCAGCCACATGTCAGAGAGTCATGAAAACGGTGATGCGGTGCCTCACATGGAAATCGTGTCTCGTACACGTGGATGATATAAATTAATGGATGATATCATAATATTTAGTTTATATATAATATGTTGATTACATCGATGGAAATGTGCTAATCTGAAGTTAAGACTAGATAGTGCCAATTTGCCAAAACAGAAATTCGGTATTTAGGACATGTTGTAACGTCAGTGGAATTGCACCGGTCCCAAACAAATTAAAGGCTGTTAGTGGGTATCCAAAAGCCGTGAAGAATTGCCGTCATTCCTTGGTCTGTCAGGACATTATAGTCAATGTATTCGGAACTATTCGGAAATTGCTAAAACTGCCATTTATTGAAATTAAATTGCTACACCATTATATGCTCTTAGGAAGAAAACGCTGCATGGGATGCGTCTTACGAAATGGCCTTCGACCATCGTGAAAGGCCCCTTGTTAATCCCTCAATACTGAATTATCCTAAGCCAGACCTCCCGAATGTCCCGACGCCAGTGGGTACGCTATATGGGGAGTAATTACTCAAACCCAAAACGGAACGGCATAGTACATATACAGTTAGTTCTCTAAGTGGTGCAGAACTTAATTATGGAATAACTGAAAAGGAAGCCTTGTAGTGGTATGGAATTAAGCACTTTTTTCTCAAAATGTTCGGTTGTAGTGGATCACTCGGTGGATCACCTACAATGGCTACTGACTATGAAAGAGTATTCCAGATGGATAGTCTTTCTCCTGGTGTATGATTTCAAAGCAACCTATCGTCCCGGGAGGGTCCGTTCTAATGCAGACGCCATAAGTTGATCTATGAAACTGAACCCAACATTTCTCATGTGGGGTTATAGCCCCTCTCCACCCACTCAAGTTCATTGTGTTTCGATAGAAATGGGCTTGTTCATAATTAGAGTAAACGTATTATACAAACGTTGTATTTCAGGGGTGTGGTCATATCAGGTAAAGTGGCAGTCCTTTCCATCTCGTGTTAATTAATGGGTGACATTTGATGACTTGATTCACGAGTGTAAATAAGATATCCAGAGCTTACATAATGTCTACTTATAAGAAAGTCGTTTGCCTGATTTTTGTACGTGAACAAAATAAATATTAAATGTTGTGTTTTTCTATTTTTATTGTTGGTGGAGCATTTGGATTGACATGTGCAATGTTGAATTATCATGACATTTTTCATGTTTTGCTTAATGGTTTTCGGCTTTTAGAGGGAGTAGTGTCACATGTTGTGTTATGCAAAAACTAACTTGCAGAGCCTATGCCTTGAAGGAAATACATTGCTTGTTGCATTTTTCGCTTTTACGTAAAGAAATTTGCAAATATTTTAATGTATTGACTGAGTGACCATCAGACATTTATTCTCGAAGTTTACTATGTTCATCAGCTCAATCTGCTGGGTTCGCATAAGTATAGAAGTGGACGTAACATTAGGTGAAGTCTCTGGTTGGCATAACTCTATTGTCTATTGTCGTAGTGTATGTTAGCCCATTCGTCATATGTATTATGGGGGAAGCCTTCCAGCATGAGCACCGATATCCAAATGTAACTGAGCATGGATATTACAGGTTACTTTTACATATTTACATATACTGAATTCCTGTACCTTTATCGGATTGAATTCGGTCAGACATGGAGACTATCCCCTACTGTTAATGTTAGTTAGTGATGTGAATGTATTGTATAGTATTGAGTGTTTTGGGAAGAGGGGCAGACGGTGACAAGCAGGAAGTTCAGAAAGAAGTGATCTCCATATTGTTGTGTTCAACTTTTCATTACATTGTCTATCGGTCTATCCAGAACGCCGTCGTACTATTTAAGGCTCTGGTATAGAACACATTTTAGAGCGCCCTCATTTTACGTCTGGGGATAGCCCCTTTACAATGTACCGTTGTAAGATATGAATCGTAATCACTTACAACAGGATTCATAACGACGACGAGTATTCATCGCGGCAGTGTAGCAACTAGCCACCGAAGCAATCTCCAACCATACCGCCTTAACTTTGGAAGGTAAGTTTATTAATACTTCAAATCAAGTAAGCTGGTCAGTTTGTCCTTGGTACAGTGGAATAATATGCTACCGTGTTTGTCAACAAACCAGTTTGCTATCGCAAACCATAATCAACCGAGTAGGAAGGTCGTCACGGAAGTGACGCAGAGTCTGTATTACAGATTGTTCCTGTCCGAAAAAAGTTACATAGCAGGAGGTTTTGCTCGAGAGTTTGGCATCAATACACAACTTATCGGCATTGATGTGTCACCGTTTGCGTATAGTAAAGAGATCACTACTACTGGTACTATTATTAAGATAGACTAAGCTGGCAGGCAACTGTGTTGGGTCATATTATTAGCATATAAAGGTAGTTCACAATAATTGAACTGTATAGATCCCACATGTATTGCATAATAAACTATTCTGTCATACCTCTTACCCGTCCCCTCACAAAAATGGGGTAAGCCTCCATGACTGTAAACCAGATGGTTAAAGAGCAATGTGCCAAATCAAGTGCCCATATAGAAGGACTGGTACCCCCAGCTCCATGACCGGAGCTAGTGCGATTGGGGTGCAAGCCAAGGTGGAACTTTCCCTGGGGCGCATAGGCTTGCTAGTGGGCAGAGTTATGATCAGTTGTCCCCCTGGGTCGGCACATGGACGGATCAGACGGATCAGTCGCCACCCCGATTATACAAATGACCCATGACTATACAAATGACCCATGACTACACAAATGACCCATGACTATACAAATGACCCACGACTATACAAATGATCCATGACTATGCAAATGACCATGACTATGCAAATGACCCATGACTATACAAATGACCCATGACTATACAAATGATTGCATTTTATTAAACAAGTATTAGTTGTTCTTGTTGTTGTGTTGTGTCTGTTCGTCAATTCTTAGTTAATCACACAGTACGTCAATTTCTCCCCATACTGTAAATTGTTAATGTGAACCGTGTTGTTATCGGGCCCGTAATCAGGAGTCTTCAGTGGAATCTTACGTTTGTTTCCAGGTTCAGGACCAGCCCTTACAAAATCCTGGATTCACCCCTGGTTATCTTCAATCCAGGCATATCTTATTGGTTCTAGCGACCATGATATCATCTGGTTTGATGTTCTCGGTGTATAGCGTCGATGTTCCTATAAGAGCTATATATAATATCGTTTCAATGTTCTCCATAATTATATAGGACTGGTCAGAAGGGAATATCCTAATTTATGAAGGGATATGATTGGTGGTCAGATATGTGTTCGATGGTCAAAGTGCTGTGGATTCATGGGATATCTTTCTTTAATTTTGTTCAGCAGTCGTAAAGTTCATTCCTTTGAGGAAAAGCCAGAAAATAGCAGTAAGCCACTTTGAATGTCTAGAGATTGATTTTCTGTTAAATAGAAGCGAAAATTATAGAGATTGCATCGTTCATCCAAGTCGACGGCTGATTTGTGAATTTCAAAGGGCAAAGTAAATCTAATCCATTTAGAGAGTAAGCCAACCTTGAATAATAAATAGCATAGGGCAGTAGTCATAAACAGTAGTCCACTTCTGGTGACCAATACTATAGTTATAGGCAGGAGATTTGTCATTTTTGAATAATTAATTTCTTCGGTGTTTACGGTGTTTTCCTTGAGGATATAGTTCAATGAAGTTTCTTGGATTGAAGCATGGCATGACTCCTGATACTGCTTCTTCTTCATATCGAAATTGATTGATGTTTAACTTTGTTGTTTGCTGCCCATTATGTCTATGCAAGGGGGCTTTGCTCGAGAAGAGTGAAAGTGTGCTACTTTACACCTCTATGTAACTGACAAGACCAATTAGTCAAGGAGTAAACACTGCTCGCAAGACACTACTGTACGATGATCTATGGGCAGTGGGGCAGAGGATTTGTAATATGATCCTTTGTATGAGAGTTATCAGAGAAAGAGAGCAATGAACCATGTCCTGGGACCCGTCTTTCGCCCGCTGCCGTAAATCGTATCGCTTTTCAGTCTAATTCAATTATTTTTATGTGACTGAAAGTGGAGGCCAAGAGAAAATTATCAATTGACAGTACTATAATTTTTGTTCTTTTTTGTAGTAGACGTGTCCAGACAAGATAAAGGTATTCAATGTGAACTATAATAAAATCGCAGTGTACGGTAGCCTCTAATATTTATCATAACAAAGCTCTGGTGAGCTAAATTAATTACTCTATGTATCAAGGTGTATTTTGGACTAGAAGATATTGTACAATAGTGATGTTTTTATATCTTGATTCGGTGTCTAAGACACACGATAAGTAAATCAGTATCATCACTTAAAACTCTTAAAAGCTCTTAGGAATTAGGATTGAACAATGCAGCGAATATTTGGAAGGACTGATAATAGTTTGCAAGAACGACTGCTGCTGTCCACAATACGGCATTAGACTGATAAAGCTCTTTCAATTATTATTCATTTTAGTTTTTTCTAAGATTGGAACGAAATATGTCGATTTCTGCCTTCTAGGACCTGCGCAGTATGGCACAGCCGTGTTATCAAGGTCCCATCAGCTGGAGTCAACAACCTGCCCCCTCCCGGCTTCCAAATGACTCCCGTAATGGCGTCATCAAAGGTGCAGACGGGCGTGTGATCACAGGGAGTGTTATCATTATCTGTGGCGTGATCGATATCATCTTGGCAGTTATTTTAATTGACCTGCCGCTGGAATACGTCTACACCCACTACCGGTACTTTCCAAAGCACTACGACTGGAGCAATGTCAGTTACTACACCAATTTCGAAAGGTCTTACTCTTATTACTCAGAGAACTACAGTATCGATCCAATAGACCGTGTAGGATTGGGAATCTGGATTGGTGCGGTTAGTTATGTTTGTTACGATACCGGCGGTTTAGTAACCTATGTTTATTCGACGTGGGTGTGTATTTGCTCTTGACTCAGGAATTGAAGTAGTCAATTCACCAATCCTGGGTAGACTGTCGTTATTTATATATGTTAGGGTGTACTTAGTTTAGCCTAGCGAGGCCTATGCTCACTAATAAATACCTGGTCGTGCTGAAAGTGGAAGAACACCGGCTTTAAACAAACATTCTCTGTTTGGATTTGGAGTCTGACAACTGTCTTTTATGTTCATATGGTTTAGGTACAGAGTTGACTTTCTGGGTATTTTATGAAGAACAATTCTTTTACCTGACCCCTGTTTTTCAAGCAGAATGTGACGCACGCCTATTTGCGCCCTGCGTGTACATGTATATTACTATACACATGTATATGTACTATGATGAATAAATGTTTGGTACTTATATCATGTGTATAGATGAGTTTTCCCATAAATATGTGAGATTACTTAATACTTAGTAATTTAGTACTTCGTTAATAACTCTTAGTTCCGTATCATATCATATCACGAAAAATCTCGTTAATAATAGTGGGCGACATGCTTGATCAATATATTGCTTATATATTTGAACTGTGCGATAACTTATCCTGAGTAAGTACCAGAAACTTAGAATTAGACAGAGGTTATATCTGTTTCCACGTAAATTGTGCCAAGGCGTTAGGTGATGAAAATACCAGTCGTTTACTTGTCCAGACGTTGGCCCAACTTAATGTAACCAACCAAATAATGCGACATGTAACTATTCTTTGGTTGTATTTGCCGAATTAGCTCGACGGTTCTTTGTTTCACTTTAATTTACGATGCAATTTGCTCTCGTGGCTTTACCACCAGAGCAAATTGCACACCCTGAGATAATCGAATTCAAAACAGGGAAAGCATTGCTTGCCTATCATATTTAATGATATTCCCCGTTGCATTATGGTTACGTGTCAGTAAGTTTGTTGCTCTCTTAATCTACAGTTTGCTATTATTACCGGTTGTTTCGGTCTCAGCAGCCGACGACGAAAGTGCAACGTAAGTATCCTTTTACAAACAGATTTTCTAGGTTATAGTACTGCTAAATATTTAACTTGGTTTCAGATATTTTCAAAGAACACTATTCTTCGTTTCTTTCATTCTATTGAATGCAAATTTATGAAGAACCGTGAAACCGAGTTCACCGTGAAACCTACTGCCCTAGATTTGCCAAATAAAATATTTTTTAGTATATATATTTCTGTATGACACCTGGATCGAAATTAAACCTACTATAATACGTTACTGTTACTAACAGTGGTAGTACCGTGACGTACTGCTTTTGATAACGGCAGTAACGTAATGTACTGCCCTTTGAAAGTGGCAGTCACATGGCCCACCGATTTATTTTTGACAGTGGCAGTAATGTGGTGTAATGATTTTGACAGTGGCAGTAACATGGAGTACTACTTTTGACAGTGACAGTTGCATTAACGAACTACTTTTGGCAGTGGCAGAAACGTGGAGAACTGTTTATTTGACAGTAGCAATAACGTAGCGTGACGGAGAGCAATAAGACATATATATCACGAACTTCACAGATCGTAACACTACACTATCCCTGTATATAATATTTTATTGTTCCGATACAAAATGTCGAAATTTATTCATTTCAATTAAAATACAATAACCTGTAATGTCATGAATGTATAACGACTAACAATGTTGTTTTCATTTTTAATTGAAAGGGTTAATTATGTTAGTTATTAATGACGCATATCTAGTCGAGGCCTGTAGTAGTTTCCAGTCAATGGTGATCATTTCACTCCTAATAAAAGCTGCGCTACATTCGTGCACAACCATAAAACACAATGACTTGATAAACAAAGAAACATAGGCAATTTATAGTTTCTATGTGAAGTCACATGTTATTGTGCAAGCTGTTTCTGTTTTAATTTATAGAAGCCTGTTAGCATCCATTTGAATACAATTTCCAAACGACACAAAATTCTGAACCTCGAAAATCATCTTTTAAACTTCACTGAGTCTATACTCACAGTTACTTGGCAACCGCGCGTGCATAATGATATCATGGGAGTATATGCCACCAGATTTGAGACGATCTGGCCGGCATATGCTGACATGCGAATATGCGAATTTGGATCGATTAATGCATTTTCATCAAATCATTTTGCATCGTTCTTAGTAACATCAACGTATGATTTTACATGATAATCGTCAACGTACGTTTTTACATTATGGTGTTTTGCATTGTCCTGAGTTAACCTCATCGTATGTGGTGGTCCTTTTTTGGCGGTCAATAGAAACAAATTCACCTCATAGGGAATTAGTACAGAGAACCAAAATTGCAATCATCCTAACTGGTTATAAGATACGAAAGATACAGACAAAAATATTTTATATTAAATTTCCTCAATATCAATTTATAGCCTACTGGTTTAGGTTGGGTGCTTCAGTCAATCGTTTTAGTAATTTAACAATAAGAAGCTTAAGTAAATCATCAGATAATTATTCTTCCAGTTAATAGTCAATAACTTCATATATATATATAAATGCTTCACTTTAGCATCCGATCAAATTCGATCGAAATTTGAAGAAACTAGAGTAGTCTGCAGTTACAGTAAAGTCAAATGATTTGTTGGTTTTTTGCGATTTGCTAGGAATAGAGTGACACGTTTAGATTATGATGAAATTTGTTGAACATGAATTGTGACTATACTAGCTCTATGTACATTTGTCATACATTTCAACCCAAATGTTTTCTTTATATCTCTACAGAACATTACTTACATGGTATTTGCTATACTTACTGCGATGGTGACTGCAGTTGGTGTCACTTGGGCTTTCATAGAAGTTTCCTTTACAACTCACCTGTACAGTCCAGTAAGTAGAATAGCATTGAGTATTATTGTCTATTCAAATAATGGGAGTTAAAAACAGACAGGAAGTATGTTTCTGCCTGGTATCTGAAAGTATGTGCCTGTAAAGATTCATGTGGATTTATATTTGAGAGAAACACAGTTTACGCCAGTGGCACCAGGGTTTTGTTCTATTAAACATTGAATTAATTTATCAACTGGGACAGATCTTGTCTTGAACATGAAGTGAACAAATCAGTTCCACTCATTTGTATATGACTTACGGTACGCAGGGACGTCTCTGGAGGGGGTGTCTCACCCCCCCCCCCCCGCACCCACCAAAACAAAGTTGTCAAAATGACGATGATAGTTGGAAGATCAGAGTTACCAGTTGGAATTTCTGATATCTCACTCTAGTCAGTTTTCCGACTAGTCAGGTGTGTATATTTTCCAACTGGTCAAAGTGAAATGTCCGAAATATTCATAAAATTAAATTGCCCAGTTTGACACAGTTCGTGTAATGCGACTTTCATAATTCTCAAACCGTACGTGCAGATATAGAACCCGACTATCACTGTAGTGTACTACCGTTCCGATCATGTACGGACAACTGTACCTAATACAACATTTGCTGTTTATATGGAAATGATCCCTATATTGTAGAGAGTGCATTCAAAGAATACATGAAGAGGTTATATGCAAAATGGCTTTTATCCAGTTTTAATCATTTTGAGAAAACGAAGAAAAACTGTAGTGGGACTTTTAAATATTTGATTTGAAATAAAATTTGTATATATGGAAAGGCTAATGGTATAGTGTCCAAATGAACAACATTTGGCAAATCTAGGACTTTTTGTCTTAATTAATTACATTAATTAGTATTCAGTGAAATATGGATATACGCCCTTTTGCCGCCTAACTCAATATGCATGTACACATTCCATACACAAAAATATTTAGAACTCCATTAGTTTAAAGTTTGTATGTCAACTTGTATTATACTATTGAGAAGAAACTTCCCTATTAATATAATATGGATAGTAGGGCTTTGGCACTGTAGGCTAGGCACTTGGAGTCAATTACATGTACCTGGTGTAGAGCCATGTCCTTCAATCATGGATAATGGTAATGGTATGTGACAAAATATTTCCCTTTTAATCAATTTGAATAGCATTAAAAAGTATAAATAAGTATTATGAAATGTTTTAACAACTATATACATTTTAATTCCAATTGTGGGTGTTGGTTGATAACTGGTGCCACCACACTCATAGCCTCGCTTTTCAGATTCCAGTGACCGACCACTAATTCAATATAATAGCGATAATGGGAATAATGCATACAGGGCTTGAGAAAAATGCTATTAGCTCTCAGAAACACATGAAAAACCTCAGCCTGATACTTGATAAAATCATGTGAACCAGGGGATATTTTTTAAATAACCATTGGGGTCAACTTTTGTATCTAAGCCTTTGCTACTGGTATTAGTTGAAGTTAAGGCCAATGCTGCCTGTATATTCTGAATATTGTGCATGTGCATACGTGATTTACATTGTATTTGAACAATATTAAATATCTCAATTGGGAATATTTCTTCTGCAATGGCAGCACCTACTTGGATGTAGGTCTTTTTTACAGGGAAACCGTATTAGGATGTAAACCCTTTTGCAACAAAACGGCATATTCAATAGGGTTTAAAAATTGGATATAAACCGTTTTGCTACTCATGATTAATTAGCACAGCCATGAAGGTATACTATCATACTACAACTTGACATGTCAAATTGAAAAAGGATACACCTCTGTGCTTGGTATGTATTGAAGCGGTATCGGTCATCAAGGAATACAATATTAAAATACATTATGAGAGCTGCAAGCATCACGCGAGTCACAACAAAAGGTTTTCACACTGCAGGTGATATACACTAGCCATGAGATTACAAAGGCTAGTTTCATCGTTGCAGAGAAAATTACCAAAAGATCGAAACCGCTCAGCGATGGTGAATTTGTCAAGGAATGCCTGGTGGACGTGGTCGAGTTATTCGATAAGAAGAATATGCTATGATCAGGAAGATGAAAGAAATCAGCCAATGGTGACGTTACGCTGACGAGGCTGCTGCCCAGTTGAAAAATGATGGTTCTACACCCCACCCCCCCCCCCAACACCTTAGCAACGTCCCTAACGGTACATTATCTCTGCATCGGTAAATTGCA
>JAODAG010336781.1:0-10402 GCA_027574785.1 Orphnurgus asper
ATACGATCTAGCGCTGGAGCACTTTTTGGATGGTTGGGGTGTGTAAGGGTTAAAATTGATGGCATCCGACGAATGCAGATTGGGATGCAGTTATTGGTTTAGCGTTGATTTCGTCTCAGTGTTTTGTGATTTAGAGCTTTCGTCAACCCCGTTAATGCTACGGGGTTATGAGCAATTTTGTTTTTGTCATTCCCGACAAAGCCTTGACTTTTGAGTTATTCCTGACAAAGCTTTGACTTTGAGTTATTCCTGACAGAGCTTTGACTTGAAGTTATTCCTGACATTCCTGATCTATTTGTTTTTTATTATTCCAAACAAAAGCTTTGACTTTTGAGTTATTCCTGACAAAGCTTTGACTTTGAGTTATTCCTGACAAAGCTTTGACTTTGAGTTATTCCTGACAAAGCTATGACTTTGAGTTATTCCCGACATAGCATGAGCATGTGCATATGGATTAGTGAAGTGGCTTATTATTGACTAATTAGTGACTTTTCCAAAAAGCTCCGCTCTCCTTTAAGGGATTGGTGGGCGTATATAGCGGCACCGCTATCTGACGTTCCCTAAGGGTCAATACTAAAGCAATTTGGGAAAATGGAATGTAGGATTTAATGATATTTCAAGGTTCAGAATCTGTGTAATAACATTCATTCCAGGAATATCATGGTGTACATGACCCTGATATGCACTCATACACCCCCTCCCCCTTCCAACTGATTTGTTTATGTTTACCATCGCCATGGCAGCTTTCTGTCTCTCTTGATTTTACTCAAAGTAGGCTATTTTGTTTTAGAAGTTCGTTGTATAAGAAGACATCAAGCCTATAGGAGTTCAAACTCTCACTTTTTAGAATTTTTAATTAAGGAGATAATTTCTGTTTCAGTCCGTCGTAGTCCTCGTTGATTAGGTCACGGTGATGGAGAATATAATTATTTTTTAATGCAAGTCATTCAGGGATCCTTGATTCCCAACCCCTCCCTCCCCCCTCCTCTCTCCCCACCATCTATCCATCCCTTCCCCCTAGACAGTACTGTAACACATTTATCAGCAAGTGGTTTTTATCCAAGAATTTGCAGTTATTTGTTGTGAGAGATGCACTTTCAATGTTTGTTATTAATTTATTTAATTAATTAACATTCATTTTATTATAAAACATCAGAAATTTACGACGTTAAAATCAAAGGACGACGCCAACAGGAAATATACGCTACAGGAAGGCGTTCAGCTGACCAAGAATTTCGCAAGCTAAATATTGAATTTGCCAATTCGTCTCCATAAGTCAGTCTGCCATTCGGGAGGCAGAAAAAAAAATTATCGAAATAAATTCCCTTCCACTTCATGTTCCCGAAATTCCCCCCAAAACGACCGTTCGTTCGTGGGAAGGAAAAAAAATGTCCATTCCTTTTTCTTTTTTGGTTTTGGTTTCGACAGGAACGATCTCCACGAACCTACGGAGGGAGAACTCCTACGAGAGATTCATAATCATCCTCACATCAGTCACATGAGGGTCTGAGTCCTCCACCAGATTGGCCGAAGAAAGAGCACGATGGGATTGATCGGTCGGTTGATAATTTCTTTCCTCGCCTGCCGCTCTGAAGATTTCCAAGGTAGGATCAATCCATTTTCTCCCCGCCCCCTCAAAGTAGCTCTCTTCTGGGGGGAGGCTGGCGTGAGTACCGGAAGGAAGGAAACTTCAACCCACGGACGGCGAACGCGTGCTAAAACGAAACCTCTCTTGAGCGACGATACGCCAGGCTAGCGATGGTTCGTCCATCGACAACTCGCCCACCGTCGAGGATTTGCGATCGGAAAACAAATAAACGTGCCGCGGATGTCGTCCCGCGACTCCCGCTGATTAAAACGGCCGACGATCTATTGCTGCCGCGACCCAAGTTTTTACGGAATCGTATCGCAAGCAATCGTTTTATCGCCAAACGTTAGGCCGACGAGGTTTCCGTCTCGTCGGACTCCCCGCAGGACGGGAAAACTAGAGAAACGGACGGAGGGGAAAAATTTGTAACCCAGGGAAATCGTGCCACGCGGGGAGAGGAGAAAAAAACGAAAATTCCCATTTTTCGATCGAAGGACCCGACCGGTCGATTGCGGTTCCACTATGTACGTCCCTTTCAACCGCGGTCGCCAGCAGAAGGTCCCGAAAGTGAAAACGATAAGAACCAGTCCCGAAACAAAACCAAATAAAGCGTCACACCAAAAAAAATTGCTATGCAAGTGTGCTTCCATGTTTGATGCTTCGAAGGTTCCCCCTTCGCTTTTTAATTTTTTTTTTATCGAGTCGACCTTTTGCGATTTGGGTACGTGATATAGCTTCCTTGCGGTCTGGGACGAAAATAGCTTTGTAGTCTCTGCTGCTGCTACTCTTTTTATGCGGTAGCCCAAAGATAGCACAAAACCGTGGCGACCGCTGGCATACCCTCCACGGTCACTAGAAGGCCCGGGGGTGGGGGGATGCTGGGAGGGAAATTAACGGAGGGGGAATGATTGTGTTAAAAGTCTCTTTTTAAACCTTTTTTAAAAAAAAACTGAAGGCTTTTCCTGGAAATGGCATTTTTATCAGGCTTTGAACTGCGCCCGACCAGATTTTACAAACGCTTCTCCTCTGATGTATTTACGATGGTCAATTTTGGGACCTAATTATCTCGTTAAATTGCAATCGCAGTAAACTTTTAAGTCGTGAACTTGAAACTCTTAGCTTGATTTGATGATAGAATTGATATTTGTAATTAAAATTTAACCTTTGGCTTTATTAAAATTACTTCCGTATTATTATTTTTTAATCAAATGACATTGAAATTTTTGAGTGCTAATGTTGATTTATTTTTTACCGTAATTTTGTGGATTCTTTTAACTGCTCATGGGGGGGGAGGGCTTTCTGTATTTGTAGCCTTGAAAACAAATACATCAAAAAAAAAATTGTACACATTTGTAGATTTTTGCAATTTCCAACCGAACTTTTTAATTCTACTTTAAATAAGTTAAAAGACGCATTATAGCAAGAAATCTAAATAATGAGTTTCTGCCGCCCATAACCATTCGATGCAAGAAAAAGCTGTCGTGCAGCACCGCTTAACTCATTTATTAAATTATTAATTGCAATTCTTCCGTTGAATATTCTCGGAAAGCTATAGTCTATGATACTTTCATATAAGGGTGTGTGTAGGGAGAAGAAAAAAGAAGGATTTTCTTAACTGATCTTGCAAAAGTTCGTTAAGTTCGTCTGTTGTTTCAAGCTGCTAGAATTAAAAGTCCGTACGAAATGAACCTGCAGTATCGATGGGCCATCATTGAAGTATTATTATCCTGTTTGGTGTTTACACAAAATACCCTGAAGAAATATTGACAGACTTCTCGAGTGACTTCAAAGAAAACATTGTACAGCATTTAACTTTGTGGTGTAGGAAAGAGATAAATACCATGTCAAGAAACTCGGGGTGTCGTTAACCCCAATTGCGGCCCGAGGGTGGGGGGGGTTGCGGTGGGTGACGATGTCGGTAAGCGACTGTAGGTTTGGATGACAACGTAACATCGAAGTTTATTTAGAAGTTTTAGATAAACACCGGTAAAAGAGGTGTGCGATCAACCCACCGAGCGGTGGTGTTGTCATTGTGGGTGGTTACAATTATTAAAAATGTGTGAAGCGACTATTGTCTAACTGTGACTAACACCGGTATAAAAAGAGGAGTGCCATTGTAACCCCAAAAAGGTGGTGTTTCCGGGTGGATTCCGGGTGTGAAAGCGACAATGCGGTTGGCGTTGCCGGTGGTTTACGTCATTAAACATTCGCAAAGCAACTCTACGGTTTGCGACGATGATGTGACATTCCAAGTTCAGACGAACGCCAGTGGAAGAGAGGTGTGTTATTATTAACCCCAACGTGGGTGGTGTTCCTGGAGGTCAGGTTTATTAACCTTCGCGAAGGTTTGGATGGTAACGTTAGCTCCTTGGTTGTATCCCCGAGTTTGTGGGATCACACTCGACAATACTACCTGCGTGGCTTCTCAACACTGAAGTAGTAGATGTTGTTGATTTTGTTACTGCAAAATTAAAATACATACAAGGACAGCTCAAACGACTGTTGTGTTGGATCCCGAGTTTTGCGAGCATGCATGCATTCACGTCACAAGGATCATGATCCTCTCGGGATCAGACTGCATTCTACCCTCTTGAAAACTTGTGTTGTAAGTTGTAACACAGATGTTGTTGATTTTGTTCCAGTTTAGAACTACCTCGCAAGGTCAATCGTGAAATAAAGAGTTTCATTTCTTCAAAAGCAGTGCGGCAGCTCCGAGAATATCCATTCGACGGTACCATTTTAACAGTATGAATTACAGTAATCTGCTAAACATTGTGGGAGGGGGAACACTTCTCGTGCACACCTTCCCCCCCCCCCCTGGGATCGGCCACCTGAAAAGAAATTGGTGGCCATTGTCTGTCGGAAATATTGACTTAAAAGATAGGGTAGACTTTGTCTCGATCCTTAATCTAAACTAGTGTACCTTTGGTTTCACCCTTTATCTCTGTATGTTGGTACTGAAGCACATGTGACATTTGCTGCTATGTTTGACAAGTGTAATAGCAAATCAAGCTGAGAACCCTTTGATTTGTTTTTATTACCCCCTTGTAAATTGCTGAAAAAAACCCTGGGAACTGACATAGTTCATTTACCTCTCGAAGGTGGGGGGGGGGGGACCTGTGGGACCATGACTCCTCTTAGCCTACTGCGATTACTTGGGAAATCATAAACACGATCTGAGGTTACGTAGTACGTATAACTTCATGCGTAGTAAGACCACCTCATGTATAGGATATTATACAGTACAGGAGTATGTATCAGTTAGGGGATAGGCTATAACTTACGTGCACTGTAATGGAGGTAGTCGTACATGAAGAACATACCTCAAATAAAGGATACATACATGAGTATGTATAAATTTAGGGTTTAGGCTAGTATATCTACATACACATGTACATACTAGTATATTTGACGTGGTCTTAGATGAAGTACATATACCTCAAATATAGGATAGGCTACATAATGTGAGTATGTATAAATAAGAGGATAGGCTAGTATCTACATACACATGTAAATACACTGTAATTGAGGTGGTAGTATTTACCGGTTACAACAGTCTGCAAATATTGTGTACGGTACCCAGCGCAAAATTCCACCGGTGTTTGATGCAAATGATTGCAATCTCGGTTTTATAGGCAGAAACAAACGACCTCGGTTCGGTAATCCCAACTCACATCGCGCGATCTTCCCATTAGCGGGGGGGGGGGAGGGGGATATGGGGGGGTTTCAAGGTTTCTTGGACAGATGCCGAGTGCGTAAAACGTCCGCAGCTGCGGAGCTGACCGCCTGCGGTGGATGAGAACGGGCGTCCGATCCTCAAAATAGCCGCTGACGTAAGACTTGAGATTGAGACTGCCCGGTGCTGGATATGCGATGCATAGAGTAGAGTATACCGCCCTCTATAGACACATCGGGACCAATTGTCGTCGTGACAGTTTTCGTCGTAACGTCTAGCAGTTCATTAACATTACGGCACACGACGTTTAACGTTGTTTTTTTTTTCCGAATTGGCACAAAGTTGGAATGCAAGATGGTTTTTGATCTATGGGATGGGATGAATATATGCACTCCCAACTCACCACACCTCCCCCCCCCCCTTCCCATAGAGCTCATAGCCTAAGCCATATTGCCAACCACTTTAGAGTGATCCACCTACCCCCTTTAACTATTCATCCACCTGATGGCATTCATCTCTCAGCTGAAAGTGAAAGCCTATAATACATATGTACTGTAATTGTTCAATGCTGCCACCATTTGTAGTAGCACACAGTAAACTGCTGTCTAGGTGTGAAGGGGGTTGGGGGAATGGTATCGAGCTTCACCCCAAGTAATCCCCCCATCTAATCGAGACCTACTACTCTCCTGGTCAAATTTTATTTGATATCTTTTTGGTCCTGCAATGATGGTCTGCACAGACATCGAGGACTGCTAGTTTCCAGATCTAGTTGTCAGGGGGGTGAGGGGGAAGTAAACCCCCTCCCCCTCCCCATAGAGTGCCAAGAAATTTAAGGACATCGGGTGTGTGTATAAATGGTACTACAATAATAACGGTGAGTCTTATCCCAGGGTTGTGTGTCATATAGACTGGTGTATCATGGTGTATCCATAATGTGTGAGTCATAAAGGTCAGGCCAAGTAATTCCTTCCTCCTTGTTCTGGATTAGTGAGACCAAGGAGCAAGTTGGTGCAGTCAGCCAAAGGATGCTGAAATGGGGTGTGTGTGTGTGTGTATACACGGTATGCTAAGATAACCAGGGAAGTTTGACGGGGTTGTTGTACCTTCCTGGGGACGGGGGTGGGAGATAGGTGGGGGAGGGGGACTTGGGGTAGGTGCAGGGTCCACCGTACAATTGACGGCCGCATAACTGTAGTTTTTGGGCGCAAGGGAGTTAAAACGCTTGCCGGCCAGAGGGTCGTGGTGGGTGTGGTCTTGATGGAGAACCGGAATGGGGAGGGGGAGGCCCGGTGGAAGAGGTGCAGCGGTGATGAACAGGTCCCATCAGTCTTTGAGGAAGTGGTCAAAGGTCGAGGTACACTCAAGGGACGTTAAGTTAATTAATTACCTTCCATTTCTTTCGAGCGGTAACGGAACTGGCAGATAAACATCGCCGCAGAGAGACGATTAACATTTTCCCAGTTTTTTCGCAGACGTAAAAATGTACTCCTTGTTTACTCCATAAATTAATTAATTCTCTTCCCCATGATGAGGGAACAAAAAATATGTAACAAACATGTTGATGCTCTTCCGTTAACATGAAATTATATATTTGCCGCACTTGATCATGTAGCGTTAACTGCCAGGAAGATATTAATTGATTTTGCCGCGTACCAGTAACAAAAAGACGTTAACGCTTTTAATTCCAGGATATGAAATAAATAAAGAATTATCAAAAGGAGAAATATCGGCTCGTCGGGTTTAATTTTCGATGCGATCTAGTAATCAAATTTGAGAGATTTATTTACGGGCGATGGACGTGTTTTTCCGCCGTCTGTCTGCGCGAGATAAAACCTGGCGTGATCGTCTTTCCCCCCTCCCCCCCCAGAGTCGCAGGTATCACGACTTCCTCGTTAAAGTCTCGTTATAACGAACTTCCCTCGTGGGGGGGACGTGTGGCTCGGACTTTCGCGAAGACTCTCTTTTGTTTTTGTCGGTATCGCCTGTCTCCCATTTCAAGCGGAACTTAATTACAAAATAACACATAAATAACAAATCAGCGCTTGGCAAGATCCGGATAAAGGTCTTCTGATGGTTTGGTAAAGCGGCCATCGTAGCTGCATATTCCAAGGGGGTTGGTGTGGGGAGCGATGGTGGGGAGGGAGTGAGGGGAAAAAAATGAAATCCCCCCTCTATCGGTTTGCCCAACAAATTGAAAGAGAAAATAAAAATATATGAAAAGATAAGCTTTTTAACAAGTAATAATAATTAATACAGACTTACAACTGAAAGTAACGAATATCGACAAACTTGGTATGATATAGGCGACATTGGATGTATGGTAAAGTATGTTATCATGTCTCCCTATGGAGTGTAAAGTGTACCAAAATGGAAACAACCTCCTTCGTTGTAATACGTTAGGCTCAATTAAAATAAAAATCCAGCACATTTTGACCCATGACCCCCATGGTATTTGAGGGTAATAATTAAATTTCCAAATACACACAAAAGACTAGTTTTGTTTTTGCGAGCGTGTGTGCATAAGCACGTTTCAAAGCCATTGTCGTTTACGTGGCTTCTTTAATTCAAATGGATCACTTGAAACCTGGCGAGAGCGCGTGGCAAACGCACCTCTGACCGGCTCACGTGGGCCTCGCCCTCTGCGCCGCTCGCCGCGATTTTTTTATTCGAGCACTCCGACGAGCGGACGTGCCGCGGTGCGGCGATGACGTCCAGAGGCCATGGAAGGGCCTTCCATTTTGAAAATGAACAGCCCGATCATCCAGTACCTCGTCTGCCCTGAGGCGTGAATCCCGGCCCGGGCGCGTGAACAGGTGTACTTTGGCACTTTGGGTGCTTTAAAGGGTTATTAATTAATTAAATTAAGGAAGAAAAGAAATTAATAATCATTTTTATTCACCCCTTTCATGAGTGATGATAGTATATACCATAATGTATTTCTCCTTATATATTAGACTCAATGTGAGCAGCAAAAAGACTTGTAGCAAGTCTGAATCAGGCTGGTAGGAGTGTGTTGAAGAAGAGCACACACAGCACACATACACACAGCAGCTGCTGCTGCTGCTGGTTGGTCTAACCACAGACTGAGTGGTTGAGGGAAGCACTGTGACCCCTACCCTTTGGGCTGCCATGTTGGATAAATCCTTAGGAATGTATCCTTGGTATTATGATATTTTCATCCTCCTGTTGAGAGTTTCATGGGAGGAAATCACCCTGACCTTCCTCCTGGTAAGGAAGAAGGAGAAGGAAGATAGGGCAAAACTCCTTCCAGCTAGGAGGGGAAAAAAAAACAACGCCAAAAGGTTTTGGTTTAGAAAAAAAAAAGATAAAAAAAGGAACACCTAGGATTTAGGATGTGTCCTACTGGCTTTCAACAGTAACCTGTTAAAGATGACTGGAAGTTAATGGGGGATGTTTACTTTTAGTCCAGGGTTTTTTATAAAGCTCAGAAGGTCATTGGAAGGCCAATACAATGATAATACATACCTTTACAAGCTATGAATCACTGACCCCATCCCACCCTCCATCTTGTCTTTCCCAGCATTCATTGGTGGTATTTTTTTTTTAAAGAAATTGGTAGGCAATAATTTGAGGTGGTCTATTTTTGAAGTGCTTTTTTTGTTATTTCTTCCCATTTTGGTACAACCGATGATGTATGTACCTCTGAGTAGCTTTACAGAGTACATTAATTCTGATGGTGGCTAGCTAAAGATATGTAGATATGTATGAGCATCAGACCGATCATTAGATGATTGGTTTGATGTAACATTAATTCTGATGGTGGCTAGCTAAAGATATGTATGAGCATCAGACCGATCATTAGATGATTGGGTCGATATAACATTAATTCTGATGGTGGCTAGCTAAAGATTATGTATGAGCATCAGACCGATCATTAGATGATTGGGTTGATGTAACATTAATTCTGATGGTGGCTAGCTAAAGATATGTAGATATGTATGAGCATCAGACCGATCATTAGATGATTGGGTTGATTCTGATTAATTCTGATGGTGGCTAGCTAAAGCCAGGTTCATGTAGCCCACCCAGTTCTTGTCATTATATAGTCAGCAGTTTCCCTCCCCTCCCCCTCTTGCCATCATCATCCTCCTGCTGGGAACCTCCCCACGCCTTAATCTGAGAGCTATATATATTATCCTCTCCATCCTCCCAGCATTGATTCCATCCTCTTGGGTAGCTCATCCCAGAGAGAGGGAAAGAGTATCTGAGATCTCCATTAAAGGGCAACACACGGTATCGGCATGCCACCTCTCGAGAACATTTTTGGTACCAAGTCTAAATTAGCGAAAATGAAATTCCCCCCAAAAAATCACAAATATATATGTACTAGTAGGTGGGGAAAAAACCAACCTGTAAGAAAGTGGCATGTCGCTATAAATTGCGATTGAGGC
Source organism: Orphnurgus asper (assembly GCA_027574785.1). Lineage (NCBI taxonomy): Eukaryota > Metazoa > Echinodermata > Holothuroidea > Elasipodida > Deimatidae > Orphnurgus > Orphnurgus asper. The sequence goes on from JAODAG010336781.1 coordinate 9,677, forward strand.
TGCCTCGATCCATCCGGATCATTCCGGGTTTTGAAAGCAAACAGTTTTTTTTCTTCTTCTGAGGTTAGAACAAATCACATCCGGTGTCTGTATGGCGCGTCGGAATTTAGTTTCTACCGTTAAAGCGTTTAATTATAGCATATTTTGTGAAGGGCAATCAATTTGAGGAGGATTTGCAAGGTTTTATATTTAAAAATAAATAAATAATTATTAAAAATAGTAATTAAAAACATGAATAATAAATACAAAATAATAACAATGTTAAAAAACTAATAATAATATAAAAAAAGTACCTTTTTAGTTTTTATTTCCTCATTCTATTCCCTCTTTTTACAAATGATTATTCACATAAACAAGAATCATCTCTATTAGATTACTATTAATTACGCCCATTTTTAACTGTAAAATGAAACAAAAAACATATTTTACAACAAATTTACATTTTTTGCATGATATTATGATTATATAGCCTGGCAAATTGTTGGCCTAAATGCAGGATGGCGATGAGGTTACGGTTGCTCTTTAACGGAATCATAAGCCTCTTGCTGTGAGCCTAGCAGGAATTCCAATTACCCCTAAAGGGTTGGATTTTTAAACATTTTTGCATTGTTGAATGATATCTTCTTCTGGGTTTTCTTATGTTTTTTGGGGGGTGGATATTTTGAATTGTATTTGCAGTGATTTGGGGGAGTGTATATACATATATATATTTATATATATATATAT